>JADRCH010000057.1:3844518-3890396 GCA_019843965.1 Rhynchomys soricoides
TCTATCTATCTATCTATCTATCTATCTATCTATCTATCTATCTATCTCTGTCTATCTATCTATCTATCTATCTATCTATCTATCTATCTATCCATCTCTGTCTATCTATCTATCTATCTATCCATCCATCTATCCAGCCAGCCAGCCACCCACCCACCAACCTGCCTACCAAGGTGGCCTCGAACTCATGAGTATTCTTCCTGTCCTTGCCTGGCTTCCCAGCGTTGTGGTTACAAATATATGATGTGATTCCCAGCTTCCAAGTGGAATCGCGGAGTGTGCGGTTGGAGTCTCAAATTCTGAAATGTGTGTGAGCTTCACACATACATTTAGGGTTGATTTTTGCACACAGGACACCAAAAATCTCACCACACTGAAGGAACAATGATGGAGAGTCTGGACTCTCTAGGACTCTGAGACAGTTCACTGGGGAGAGAAGAACCAGCTCTAAGGGCTGAAAAGGAGCAGTGCTGCTCGGTAGCAGTTTGTGGGGTGGAAATGAATCTCCCCTTTAGCTGGTTGGGGTCTAGGAGAGTTTCAGACACTTTATAGTAATATGGCCATTGGTGACATGGCCATGGGCAGCTTTGGAGGAATGGTAGAGAGAAATGCCCAGCTGGAGCTGGGCTAGGAAAAAGTAAAAGGAGAGACATTGCTACCATTACGGGGGAAAGCCCTTTGAAGGGTTTCACTGCAAAGGAGGTCAAAGACTTGAAGCATTGACTAGCAGAAAAGGCAGGACTCTGGGAGGGCTGGCTTGAGGCTTGGCTTACGTTGGTTTGATTTAGGTTTTACAGGAAAAGTATAGCACTGAGCAGACAATCTGGAGATAACTGCCAAGCGCCCAGCACAGAGCCACCAAAGCTCTCAAGGGGTTTGCCACTTAGGTAGAAATTGTGTAGAGAAGAAAAGCAGGGAGCTGTGGGCATATCCAGGGGTAGATCTCTAAATAGGAGTGAATGGGAGAGGGAGCTCAGACAAGGGAGAGTGTGGGTAACAGCATCAAGTTCAGTGGACGGTGTGGACTAACAAACTACTAAGTGCTTAGAACATGGGCAGATAATTAAGTTACATCGCAGACAGTACTGGGGCCCTTGGAACAGTTTCTTTAAGCCCATCTGCATCTTCATTGCCCAAGTGATGAATTCTTAATTAATTCTGAAGATGTTTCTTGAGTACCTACTGTATACACGAAACCATTTGGGTTACACAGATGCCTGAAGTCATCCCAGCTCTTCTTCACAGTCTGTTGGAAAAACCAAACAAAGGCATCAGTGATGTGGGTGTTCTGTCAAACATGTACTCATGGAGCTGGGGACCCTGCAAAGGGAAGCCCGTCTTCCATGTCCTTCCTGCCTTTCCTCTATTCTAAGTTGGGGCTCAATCTTACCTCTCCCTTCAGCTAATACAAGATAAGGATTCCCAGATGTGCCACAGTATACCTAGGTGTTTCCTTTTCTCTCAAGTTTCTTCTAGGCACAGTCTAAGTTAGTGGAGAGACAGATGTGGGGGAAAGCAGGCTTTGTTATAGGTGGAGGCTGGGGTGGGATCAGTTGGATATCCAGAGCCACTCTGGATAGCTGCGTCATCTATCACTCTGGTCACAGTGGTCCTGAAGATGGAGAGTTAACAGTCGTTCTCTTCAGCTCTCTGACTTCCCCACACTGTGGTAGGAAACTCTTGACTGTCTAAATGTGTGGACAAGAGTAGAGATAAGTACAGGCTGAGGTGGAAAAGCCAATATTTATGTTGAACTCTGGAAGGTGTCTCAAGGTTTATGGGAGAAAATGGATTCATATGATTACCTAAAAGTGTAAGAAAAATAAAAGACCAATGCTATCATGGCCACCTTGAATACAGCCTCGAAATATGCCCATTTCCCTACAAATATCATAGCTATGAGCATCCGGCTTTATGCCAACGAGCAACCCAAGCAAAGCTGTCTTCTCCTTGGCTCCCTATGTGCATACTCACTGACAACTTGCTGGATGAGGAACTCCCAAGAGCACCCTGCACAGCCTGGGCACCAATCTTAGTTACTGTCCTAAGATAAGACCAAAGTCTCTACCATGTCAGCTCTGACAATGACACCCAGGCTCAACACCCTGCAGAATTTTCACAATTCTTTCTCCCCTAGAAAATAAGTATTACAAGTCCACCCCTCCAGAGTGTCTGAGCTACTTCTCCTGTTGCTGTGACAAAATGCCTGACAGCTGAGTCAAAGAGTTAAAGGGTTTGTTTTGACTCCTGGAGCATTCTGAAAAGAAGCCATGCTGGCTGGGGCTCCAGGCTAGTGATACTAACCCCACAGTCAGGAGGTGAAGAATGACAAGCGCTAGGGCTCAGTTCCCTTGTTCCTTCCCCCTGAATATTCACTCTAGGACCCCAACCCACAAAACGGTTCTGTCCACATCCAGAGTGGGTCTTGCCTCCTCAGTTAAACCTCAATGGAAATGTCTTAGACCCAGAGGTATGTCTTCTAGGTGATTCTAAAACCAATCAAGTTGACAGAGAAGATTAACCATCATATGAAGTATCTATCCCAGAGAACCAATCCATTGGTCACCTAGAAGAAGTCCTTATTACTGATAAGCCTGGAGCAAAGTGTTCAAGGATATAAGCCCAGAGGTGGTGGGCTAGGTTGGGGTCAGACTCATGATCACACACTTAACATGTTTGTGCCCTCAGGACAGACATGGAGAACAAAGGAACTCTCTTTTTGGTGGACCAGATTGGGCAGTAAAGAGACTCTCAAGCTGAAACATGGATGTGACTAGTACATCTGTGTTGGAACAATACAGAAGCGTGGACGGTTAGAAGAACAGGAGTTCTAGGCAGAAGGGTAGTCACCAGTGCTAAGGGCATGTAAGAGTCGTGGCCATACCCTCGGACATACATCCGTTGATGCTATAGTAGGTCTGATTCTCTCATGTAGAGAGAGAGCTATGATAGAGACAAGTTCAAGTTGTCTTGAGGTCTCCCTCTGTAGAGGCCATGCAGGAGGCTGAGAACAACACCTACCCCTGGACCACTGGGAGCTCCTGCCTCCAGCTGGGCTCTTTTCAGTTTGAACATGTTGAGGAGCTGTTCTTTGGCCACGTGAACAACACTTTTAGCTGCCACTTTATTCAGGGAACAACTGTAGAAGAGCTCACCACTGGTGTCCCCAAACTTCCTGCTAGAATCCTAATGGTGATTTTTTGACTAGCAAAGGCAGCAAGTGGAGGAGGTGAATGATGGAATGAGATGCTCAGGGATCACAGGGGACTAGATGGGGGACTGTCCCCACAGCCATTGTTTGTTTGTTTACCTAACTTCAACATTCTCCCTGGAGCTGCAACGACAAAACCTGCTTTATCTTCCCAAACATGAAACGCTGGGTAAGACACATGTCAAATGAAAATAGCCTTTTTAGTCAGAGTTGATATTTGTAAAGAATTTGACATTCAGACTCTGTCAAATTCAGCTGCCTACTTTGGTTTGTCTTACTTTGTTTGGGGGTTTGGGACAATGTCCCTATGATTACTCTGTTGCAAACGTCAGTCATGACCATAGGACAACCCCCCCCCCCATACACACACACACACACTTCCCAGAACAGCTGGCAGACACTTGGTAGGGTTTCTAGCCTTGGAGGGAACAGACTTTTATATTTCCTGTTTCCAGAATCTTTTGCCTCCTACACTGGTCAGTTTTTAGACAGCCATTTTATAGTGAGTCTGAGGCCAAAGCTTTGTTTTTGGTTTCTTGTTGACTCTGTCCCTCTCGTTGTTGACTTGGGGTCTTGATTGACATCTTTATCTGTTTGTTCTTGCCTGGCCAGGCTCCTGTGTAATACAGACTGGAAGAGATGGTCAGAGGCTGCTGTAACAGTCCAGGAGAGATGACAGGCCTGGAGCCAAGCACTAGTGTGGCAATGAATGGATGGCTGGAAAAGGGACTGTACATGGCAACCTCTGGTTGCCAGCTTGGACACCAGGTGGTCAATGAGGGTTACCTCTGGTGTGGGAGGAGAAGTCGCTCTTTGTTGAACCTGTTGGGTTGAAGTCACCTGTAGGACATCCAAGTAATGAGTCAACAGACAGCTGTGTGTATAGATCTAGGGTTCAAGAGTAGAAATCATCAAGAAACAAAAATGTCCCACCTACACTTAGCCTTACTCTGGACGGAGTATTAACTGAGCCAGCTCAAAGTTGGCAACGCCACATTAGTCATCAAAGAAATGCTTCCAGGGTTTATCTTACCACCCTCAAACCTCACTTTTCATCTGCTACTCATGTGTGGTAATGGCACCCCTCTGCATGAATCTGCATGGGAGTCTAGAAAGAACTACAGCTGAGGAGGGACAAACAGAGATTCCAAACCTGAACTGCTGAGTGCTGTGCCCAGCTCAGCAGCTCCTTTTCTTCTACATGGCCCTGTGGCAGATCGAGATGTCTTAAGGTTCCAAGGTCGTCATAGGTAATAATTTTAGCAACTCATCACAATGAATTGTCTGCACAGATAACAGAGGATCATGGGGGGCCCTAGCCCAGATTGCCTGTGGCAGTGTCATGAGCCAGTACCAGCATCCTAGGAGAGATGGTGGGATGGTCCTGGCAGATGGGCTGAGCTTGGAATGTGAGCCTAACGAGTGAGTCTCACATTGGTGGTATCGATGCCCAGAGTGGTGCTGTCTGTGACCCAGTGACTGTGGCATGCTGGGAAGCTGGAGACCTTTGTGTTGATTCCTTTCACAAGCTAGAGTAGAGGGACAGCTGAGAACCCACACTTTCCTCATTTTTCCAGCCAAACTCTGCTCAGATCCATTCTGCACTTCTATCAGTTGTGTGCCCAGAGTCCCCTTATCACCTGTCACTCTGCCCGCCCTGACATGCAGGGGAAGTGAAGACTGAGCCTAGAGACAGAGGGTAGAGCAAGCAAGCTGGCAGAGGAGACAGGGTTAGCTGATGTGAGGAAGAAGAACATCCTCCTAGGAGCCAGGAGTCCGAGGATGATGGAAGTATCAGCCATATTCACTGCAGCTCACCAGCCTTTATCCCACCAAGATTAGGGCAATGTGAAGAAAGCTTGATGGTAAAGTGAGAAAAAGGGAAGCAAGTCACATCCCAGAGGGCCCAGTATTTAGTAAATCTCAAGACATGGTGGCTGGATAGGGAGATTCAAGACATGATCAAGGTCACACTTTAGACCTGAGTTCAGATCCCAGTGTTCCCTTTCACGACTCCAAGACATACAGCCACTTACTTCACTCATCAGAGTAGCAGACACACAGGCTTGGAAATCAGGTTTAATGATATCGATGCTACTTGGTTATTGTGAGCTTTAAGATCAGATGATGTTGGTGAGTAGCTTTAATTTATGGTAACATTACCATTATTTTTATGAAAAAAGGGCTGATTTTATACTTCACATTTCTGGAAAAACACTTCTATGGTGGGTTAAAAGAAACTTTTGATTGTGCTACACACAGATCGTTAGATTGCTGTGATTCTAAACTATAAGTCAACTTACACAGAGGTCAGAAAATCTTGTCTGTAGAAGGCCACAGAATGAAAGAGTTAGGCATTGTGGACCGTACAATTGTCCCACCCAATAAAATTTCCATCACAGAGTCGAAATTGCTCATGGGAAGTTCATAAATGATGAGGGTGTGGTCTTGTTCCATGCAGACTGTATTTATAAAAACACGTAGTAGGCTAAATTTAACTTGCAGTCAAACCTGTTTGATTGTTAATACACTGATCCCACATATTGATGATGGCTGATGGGATGATAGCAGAAAAGCCAGAAAGGAGGAAAGAGCATCGTGCATATCCTTCACAGAGAGCCAAGTATAAGAGTCCACGCTTAGGAAGCCATTCCCTTGAGGAAGACACTGACCTACTGGGTAAAGGAAAGCTGTCCACCAGAATGTAAGTAAGATGAATTGTAAATAAAGCTTCCGCTTTGCGCTGGCACGTTATTTGCCTCCCTGCTCAGTGGACTTGTGGACTTGATGTAGTAGAAAGCAAACAAGGCTCCTAGAGGGACAGAATGGACTATGGGGTACAGGGTGGGGCAAGGAGACCGTGTCCAGCTAGACTTTTCCTCTGCTTTTCTAGGTCTAACGTCTTCCCTTCTTCACTGGGCATTTCCAAGCTAAGACCTCTTCTGCTCAAAGAGCAAAGCCTAGGAGTGGAGCCTTAGTGGCTTTTCTTCTAAATCTGAAATCATCAGTGTCTCCAAGTAGAAGTGTAAGGGGAAGCTTCCTCTCTCCTCCCAGTGCTGGGACGAAGTACTGATGCTAGGCTCTTCCTTTCACATGTCCCTACCCTCAGCTAGGGATAAGCATGGGAAGTCACACGTCCCCACCCTCAGCTAGGAATAAGCATGGGAAGTCACACATCCCCACCCTCAGCTAGGGATAAGCATGGGAAGGGGATGAAAAACATCAAGAAGGAAGGTTTGAGCCTAGGGTTGGCTAGGAATGTGTGGTACTCTAGTGGAAGATCAAAGTTTGTTACAGATGACATACAAACCTCGCTGTGGACTCAATGAAGTTCACCTTCAGAGTGGAAGACAATGAGCCATGGAGATGATGGACGTGGGGGCGGGCAGAGGGCTCCACTTTTGAATCTCATGATCCAAATATCTGTACTCTGTTTTGCTCCTCAAGAATATCACCAGACTCCTTCTTTGAGTACAAACTAAGAAGTTCCTTTCCAAGCTTCTCCTAGATCTCAGTGCACTGTTTAGAAGATGGTCCTCTCTCCATCCCGTCTCAGGAGAACTTCTTCTCTGAGCTCCCACAAAATAGTATTGAAGGCCACTCTGCCAGATCCTCCTCATTCTAGAGGGCACATATCCTGTGACCCCTGCCACCTCAAAACACTTCAAAATGTCATGCTTCCATCAATGCCCTATCAGTGCATAAAGAAGGATTCACAATGTGCAGCTCTACTGTCTACCACCTTCCAGGAATGGAGGGAGTAGATGCAAATGCCAGAGGGCACTTGGAAGGTCACAGTAGGTTAGTTTCTGGAATCTTCTACATCTTTCCATTCCCTGTTGGCTCCAGACCTGGTAGCCATCTTAGGCAGCCATGTCAAAATACTGTATGCCAGCTTAAGCAACCCAAACTTATTTCCTAACAGTTTTGGAAGCTGCAGGCTCAGGGTCATGGTAGCCACATGGTCAAGGTTTGGTGAGAGCTCCCTTGGCTTTTCTGTGGTCTCTTTCTTGCTATGTCGTCATAGTGAAAGGGACACTATGAGTCTTTTTCTATAAGGACACTAATCTCATCATGAGGACCCCGCCCTTACAATGGAATACAATTGGAATCACCTCCCAAATGTCTCATCTCTAAATTACGATCACAGGGTAGTGAAGGTGGCAGTGTAGAAAAGTTAAAGGAACACAAAGGAACGATTTGTTGTTTGTCCCTTCTCACGCCCATGCCCAGGACAGACACTCAAGGGTGTGATGATCCCTCCACACAAATCGCTCTGCACCCAGGTTCCAGAAGTGTGATCCTTAACCTCCAGAAGAAGAGCAAACCTCCGAAGTATCCCCGGCAAAATTTTTGGCTGTTGCGAGGAAGAGTATAAAGATAATCTTTGTGGGAAATTGTAATTCATCGAATTTGTGTGGCACCTGTTCATGTTTGCTTGACTGTACGGGTATGCACGAACCACCTCCATGATGACAAATGTGGGAACTGAGGCTGAGAAGGTAAATAGCTCCCTGAAGGTCAGGCTGCCAGCCAAAGGTCATTCTCAGGCTAGACTCATGCTTTGTAAATAAACATCACTTTGTCCTAATTTTCTGAGGCTTGTCCCATATGCCCCTGACCTTCTAGCCAGAGTCACTGTGGACCCAATATTTCCTTGTGGGTGACCATGGCCCTTAGGACCCAGAGTCCTCCCGAATCCTCCCGAGTCCTCCCGAGGTATTTTTTTGATGTCTGAGTATAGTCAGTGGGCAAAATGCCAGTGCTTGGGGCTCCATACTGCCCCCAACCCCCGTTCCCCCTGCATGGTCCCTTCCTCCCTCACCTAGTACAGAGCCAACACACTCCCAGTAAATTCAGTGTTTTTCCATCCCAGTGAGCTCAGCCTTGACTGTGATTTGGGTGCAAGCAGCTGCAGGTGCCTCAAGTCATCAAGTGCTCTCTTCCCCCACGCCATCCATGTTTGCTTGCTGCTCTGGACTTCACATCCTGTCAGCTTGCCAATCTCCTGGGCCGCCAGGCACCACAGCTGACAGTTGAATCTGTGGTGCTGAATCCTTCTTGTGGAAAACAAAAGAAGGTTAAAGAGGTTGATACACTCAAGTCAGGATAAACACGCCAGCTGTTAGAGTCCCTAGTATTCAATATCATTATCAAATAGATAACTCCAGAAGAAATCTCTCTCTCTCACACACGTACATGTTCTCTCTCTCTCTCTCTGTACATATACATACCCAACAAAATTCACACTGCTTCACTTATACTGGTTAGGGAAAATATTAATAGAGCATATAAAAAGTTACCACAATGGAGTGATGGCCAAGTCACAGAGCACATTTGCAAATATACATCCTGCTGCTGGTCCCAGCCTGAGTGTGCAGGAGAGAGGAATTAGGGAGCATCGTGAGAGGGAGGAGCAGGCTGCTCCACTTCCCGACCTTCAGGTAGCGTATTAGCTCCAGTAAGCTCAGCACTTATATTCAGTGGCAGATCCCCTATCAAAAAGCACAATACATCTACCTGCCTACACAACACAAGATACATTTGTTTTGTTTAAGGAAAATATGTATCCACACAGCATAGCCTCAGTGGCCAGTTTGTGACCATAAATATGAATGGATATGAATCACGTTGTGCTATTGCTTGTTTGACCTGTCTTGTGTTTGCTATCAGCCCCGGCCACATAACCCCACCTACTTGAGGTTCTACCTTCAGGTCCCCTCAACAGCCATGCTAAGGCTCTGCAGAATTGTTAAGTGTGATAGGAAATTGCCGGTGACTTTTCCTTCCCAGATCCCTGGCTACAGTCCATCTGGGCTAAAGGAACAGAAAATGGTCATCATCACATTTGGGGGTGGGAAACATGGGCTAATTTATTTTTTTTAAATATCCAACAAAATATTTTTTTTCCAGGTCACAAAGCACTGAGCAAACTGAGCTTAGATCTACTGTATGCTGACCGTCACCATGGAAGCTGATCTCAGGACACCACTCCGGTTCTGCCCGCTCGGGTTCCGCTCAGGTTCCATAAGCTTTTATTTTATTTATTTATTTTTTTCTTTATAGATAAAGCCTTCATTGCAAGGGGCCAGGGTTGAGCTATTTCTCTTCTCATCCTGCAAAAGCCTGGCATCCGGTTTGTCTGTCCAGATGTATTTTTGTTTGGGTTTTTACACCATTCGTCTGAGATCAAGTCATGAATGCTCTCTGGATGGGCAGAGAAACGGCGGTTTATGAAGTCTGAGGATGCATGTTGTTTAGCTCAAAAGCATAGCCGGATGAGCTTGGTGAGGGGAAACGCTGCATGGTGTGACCACAGCAAGCTAGTATCTGGGGCTATTGCTCTTCGGCAAGCTTTTGAAAACCGGAACAGGAGGGTATGGTTTTAATAGTCTCTCGTACCTGGGGCTGTATGGGTGGGACGCATCAGATGAGAGAAACTGCGGTCATTAAAAGCGGGCTTCATTCTAATAAGACATGCAGAGCACTCCAGCTGGCCTCGTGTTTGTTAGCAGGCTTGGGTGATGGCTGGACTGTCTGAATGCTTTCCAGTCAGCAGTGGAGCGGCAGACACACACACAGCTTCTCTCAACGCCTCTGCCTTTGGGTCTCCTTGAACTTCCAAATGGCTCAGTGTCCCCTGTTCTCAGTGCCCAGTTAGGTTCCTGGGTTCTACAAACAAGATTTTCAAGTGTGTGGGAGATATCAATAAGTGGTCAGAGGCGAGTAGGAGGTAGAGTGATGACTCTCGAGGCCAGCTCTTTGGGGAGACTGAGCGGGAAGAGGAGGTGTCTCAGCTTCACCGTGATGGAGGTGATGGAGGGATAAGTCTAAACCAGGAGATTTCCTGGAGTTTAGATTGTTGATACATGGTTTGTTTGTTTGTTTTTTCAGGGGGACAAAGGAGGAGTGTACAGAAAGAAGGAAGTGGATACAGGGGAAAGGGAGGGGAAGCAGGAGAGAAATCGTTAGAACCCAGACCTGTGCTGTCTCGGGATGGGGACGCTGATTTCACAGGAGTGACCAGTTTCTTCTACCAAACATGCTTCGTCCTGTGTGTGCATCCATCCTGTAGTTCATCCTCTTGTTCAGTCTCAGATGAAACCTCTGAGACAACTGAGTCAGAGCTGTGGACAAACTCTCCCTGCCTCACCTCCTTTTGCTCCAGGCTGCGTCTTTACCATGTTGTGCCTGATGGATAGGGAAAACCGTGCCTTTTCCCACAGTTTCCCCAGCATCCCAGGCAGCCATCTTAGATTCTCATCCACGGTTGTTGAATGACTGGATAAAAACGAGAGACATTGCAACAAGGGAGGATGCATGAGCATAAGTGTAAACCCCAGAGACCTCCTGGGTCCGCCATGTTGCCGTCAAGTGTTGTTACAACCATTGGCTAATCATAGTAGTACACAAAGGTGGAGTGAGCATGAGATAAACGATTGTGGCCATGACTGTCCTCCAGGTAGTTCTTTCTGTTGTGATATCGGATGCTACTGTGGAAACATTAGTTAGACACAATGAGTCTTGTTTTCTGGTGCAGTGACTAAGATGGTGGCCAGGTCACTGAGAAAACAGGAGCCAAACAGAGAGCCCCTTCAATTTATCCTGTTACTTCCTCCTACTCTTAGCCCCTGGTTTTGTTCCCAGGAGACCCTTGGGAAATCCCTGATGGGGATACAGGAGTCCAGAGACCAGATGCCACTTGTTCAGGCAGCTCAGCAGTGTGACCAGTGTCCTTCATCCACCCATGTTCTGACTGGCAGAAGACAGGTAGAAGGAGCCAAAGTCAGTTCCGGTACAAAGAGCCCCACTGGTTGTTAGTGATTGACCTCTGCCTTCCAGCCCACTGGTTAGTGCTTGACCCCTGCCCTCTAGCAGATCTCACCACGCTGTATACAGGGTCCTTGGCAGATTATCTCTGAGTCCTCAAGGTGATTGGAGAGAGAATTGAGCAAGGGTGACAGCCGCATGAGTGAAGTCCCCGCCCGAAGTGCAAGCATTATGTCGAGCTCTATCTTCATTAGACACATAAAAATACAGGCATGGTGGCAGTCCCACTTGTAATCCTAGTGCCAAGGAGACAAACCAAGGATTCTCTAGTACTCTCTGGCCAGCCAGTAGAGCTTTATCTGTGTTCAAAGCTCCGAGAGACTCTGTCTCAAAGAAAAAGAGATGAATGGACAGAATCCTATAACATCGACCTCTGACTTCCCCACGCATGTGCACAAGTGTGCATGTGTGTGCACACACGCACACGCGCGTACACGAACACACACACACACACACTCAATCAAAGGATCAACTTGAGACTCTAGAACAATTTTGCCCTCCTGGGGCTGGTGCTCTGTGAGTTTTAGCCTGCTGTAAGGATTTTCCCCCATAAAATCACAAACATCTTGCGCTCCGTGGAGTATAGTCTCACTGTTGAATTCCCAACTGCAGCATGGAGAGAGTGAGCAGGCATCATGGCCTCCACTTCCAGTTCTCAGCCTTCCTCCTGGGTAGGTGCCATGTGTTATTCATGTGACTTGCCCTTTTCACACAGACACTTTGCGCTCCTTCTGGCAGGAGGTGGCTTCCCCGAGCCGAGTGTTCCTCGCTGGTATATTTTATTCATACGGATCAGTTATTGGACCACCCCTTCCTGCAAGAGCCAGAATTTGCCCTTGAGGCATCAGATGGAGTAGTCAGACTGTCAAATGTGTCTCTTAATTGAAGTGAACATCAGCACAATATTTGTCAACTAGAGATAAACAGCCCTGGTGAAGTAACAGGTTTGTCACCTTCCTGGGACTCCTTTGGGTCTTTCTGAGAGTTGAGATTGCCCTCAGACTTAGGATGTCAGAGACCAGGAAATGGCTAGCCTCCGAAAGAGGTGGGGGAGTCAGTGAAATTTATTTACAAAACAACTGTCGTCTTTTCCTTTCTTTGCCTTTTGGGGAATCTCACCTTCTAACATGCTAGGGTCCAACAGCACCCCGCTTTACTGTGCACATAAACCCTCTTATGGGCATGTCTCCACTCTCGGAGTTTGAAGAACAAACAAGGTTCAAGAAGGACCCAAATGATCTCCCTCTCTGTCCCCAGTAGCTCCAGACCTCAGAAAAGCCACCAGGGCTGGTGCCACTGTATCACCTGAACGTGCCTTGACCTCTGCAGTTCCCTCTCTGGTAGCTTTATGGGAGACACTTGCTGACAAGCAGTGGGCAGACAGCTTTGAACAGTATAGTCCCTAGCTGTGGACATAGCTCAGTTACAGGCATAAGGATCTAAGTTCAGTTTTCAGAACCCGTGTAAAAGAGCTGAGCTTGGTCACAGATATGTATAATCCTAGCCTTCAGGTTGATCTCTGGGCTTCCCTCACCATCCCCTACTTGGTGAGTTCCAAGTCAATGCAAGAACACACACACACACACACACACACACACACACACACACACACAGAGAGATACACACAGAAACACACAGAGATACATACCCACAGACACACAGATATACACATACACACACACACAAACACATGGATGCACATACACAGACACACACACACAGTCCTTCAGGAGAGTCAATTCCAACAACTTTGAGTCTTGTGTGCTAGCATGCACACACACACACATGCACATATACACAACCACACCACAGCATACACATGCACACACACATGCACATATACACAACCACACCACAGCATACACACACACACACTAAGCCTTCTCTACTCTTTTCAGTTCAGAAATAGGAGCTCCTCCTTGGCCAGCATGTGGTCAGGTCTGCTTCCTTTCCCAGGCCTGCTGGTCTGCTAAGGAAAGGCCAAGGCATGACAGTGACCATGTATCTCTAGGCACACACATGACCAGATGCACAAGTGAGACCCAGACATCAGATCCCTACTCCCTCTAAATCTGCCCCACAGTACCTGCTCTGACTTTGATAGAGCAGACATTTATACTAAGAAAATTAGTCCTATTTCCTGTCTCTAGGTTTTATTTTTTTGGTCTATTATTCCCTGGAGTTAATGTGAACTGAGGGGTGGAGTGGATGTAGTAAGGTTTCTTGGCTTTAAACTTGACTACTCTTGTGGGTTAATAATAGTTTGTTCTCTGAGGAATGCCAAGCCCAAAGGATAGGTTCACGGAGACTGGGAGAGGTAGCTTCCAAGTAGGGACGTTTCAAGTTCTAAATGCAATGCCAATCCACTGACAAGCTCACATACAGGTCTAGTCCTGTGGCTAATGCAACCAGCCTTCCTGGCTACTTCTTCCTACAGATAAAAGGGAGCCCCCAGCCCGGCAGACGCCTGCTAATTTTGCGTTTCTTGGAGCTGTGGCCACGTCGGCATCTCTTGTTGTATGGGGTGCAGTGAATCGGTGACTTGCTGTTGAGAACTCCCTCTGGGCTGGCCCATGAGCATGCCACCCACCTGACACTGCTAATGGACTGGAGATGACAAGGAAACACAGATTTTCCAGCTTGTGCTCTGACACAGGGGCTGAACGCAAGTCCCCACGTAAGAAAACCTTCCTGTCTTCCTCTCCCTATCTCCACACGTCCTGTAGAGCTCCTGCCCATGACAGTTCAGGCGTGTGTCTTCCTGACTGTCTCCTGCCTCACTCCCCCAGGTCTTCCTGGGAATCTCTCCTCTCCCTTGTTTACTGTCACCTGTCACCTCTAAGAAGTTGTTTCTACACGTGGCATCTCTTGCTCCCATTCCCTGCAACCCCATGGATGCTTCTGTGTGAATGTCTCCCCACAGTGTCTTCCCTTGCCCACTTGAGTTTGCATGGATTCTACCAGAGCGAGCCCTACTTCTGCAGCTTCTGCACCTTTGTTCTTCGTGTCTTCAGTCTCTTGCACTGCTTCCCAAAATTGTCCCTGAGCCCTTTGTCTTTAGATTCCCATTCTCAGGACTCTAATTCAGGCCTTACCAGTGATTGTAGCACCCTAGTAGATCCCTCTGTCACCGTAGGTGTGGTGTTTCTCAATCTTCCCCCAAACATATTTTTTTTTATAAACAGAGTTTATATTTTACAGAAATTAAAATGTACAGATTACAGAATAAGATAATTATACTAAAATATCCAGGATAACATTACCTTATAGTTTATGAAAAATGCCTATTAAAACAATAATCTATATCTAAGCAAAAGTAAAAGAAATTCAATGAAATGATTCCTATTAATATTCTGCTATTCTCATATATTGGTACTTTGACCAATCATCATCAGAGAGGATTGCTGTGGCAGCAGATTTGAAAACACGTAGAGACCCATAGCCAGCCTTCACGCAGAAAGTCTAAGTTCAAAGTCTCCATTGGGTCCCCTCCCTTGAATTTGGGAACCAGTTGAAGAGGGGAAGGAAAAGGTGTAGAAGTCAGAGTGGATGGATGACACCAGCAGAACATGGGCCTCTGAATCAGCTAAGCAGGGCTCATTATAAGGGCTCACAGAGACCAAGTTGACAATCAAAGGACCTGCATGGGTCTGCTCCATATTCTCTGCATTTATGTTATGGCTGTCGGCTTGGTGTTTTGTAGACCTCCTAAGAGTGATAGTGCTCTTGAGTCTCTTTTCCTCCTATTGTGTTGCTTTGACCAGCCTCGCTATAGGGGCTTTTGCTTATCCTGTTGTTGCCGTGTGTCATGAAGATCCTGCAGTTTTGGATCTGTAGGACTGGCCCCTTCACAAACTACCATAGTTCCCAGATGGGCTAGATATTTGGGTAGGCCAACTCAAAGCTCTGGATCTGGGCCTGAGTGGTAGCTGAGGTAGTCTCCTGTACAAGTGGCCTACTCTTGCGCTTTGCCCGGGTTAGGGGTGGATAGACTCCCCTGTGCTTACACCACATATTTTTTTAACTCCGTCTGGATTAAACCTCTTCAACATCCCCAACCACTTCTGCCACTTAAGGTATCTCAAGACTGAATCCACTCCTTGCCAAAGAGGTCCAGGGCTGCAGAACAGGCAGGGTCCTCCGTGCCTGAGCCCAGTGGAGATTTCAAATGTGTCTTAGTCCTTCTCCTTTTGCTTCTGATTTCTTGAAATAATCCCTCCCCACTTTGGCCAATTCGGCAAATGTTACCAAGCCTACCAACCCAGGTCAAGGTCAACAGCTCAGTGGTCAGGAAGATTCCAATAACTATGATATGTGCATCCATTATTGGACATCTGCTCGATGCTAGCCATGCTCCCAGGCATTGAGGACACAGAGATGAACTCTGCCAAGGTTCCTGCTTAGTGGAGCTGACACTGGGGGTGGGGGTGGGGAGAAATAAAATAATAAATAAGAGCAGGAGCGAGGTAGCTTTGTAAATATGAGCATCCACTCAATCCCAGGGACTCTCTTCATAGAAGAGAAAGTCTCAGAGACTCTCGGTGCCTTCCCTGGGGTCAGTGAGTGAGCAACAGAGCCTAAATCCAAGGTCAGGTTACAGTTCTCCCAACTCTGTCCTGGGTTGCTTGCATGAAAGGCAGAAGCAGGCAGGGGCATCATTCTTACTAGACAGTGTGTACCATTCCTTATTTTTCCACAGCTTGTCACTAGCAAGAAACGCCATCTGAGGGTTTGCAGTTAATAAAGACACTGTCATGAAGTAATGGCTTTTATTTTCCACTAAATTTGCCTTTCAAGTGGTGAATTCTATCACTTGGACAGTGACTGTGACCCAGGGGGAGCTCAGTGTCCAGCCAACTTCCTCTTCCTGACGGTGACAAGAACAGGCTATCCCAGCAAGAGCAAGTCTGGGAAGAGTTGTGTCAGTTTGCTGAGGGCACTGTGGTAGGGGACTAGTCACAAAATCAGCTTCTCTGTCTTCAGGGAGAAAAATAAAGCCATACAGAATCAGAGAGATGAGGGGTGGAGGAAGGAGGATGGGGGTACCCCAACTTCTTATTTATAGACCCATAAGGCTGAACAATAAGCCTTCTTCAAGGAAAGAACGGTACTGAAAAATCTCACTTGAAATAGTCTCCTGTATACTTAAATAATCCTTGTCTTTCTCCACCTCCTCACAGAGTCTATATTGGTGATTATGGTTTGGCTCACAAAACCTGTGGCACGGGATGGCACCCCCTCCCCAACTCTGATCTCCCTTTAAATTATTTTCCATTTAGAGTAAATCCTATAGCGTGGTACAAAACTTTATTGAATAGCTCATTTGAGCAGAGAATACTTTTGAAAGAATATTAGTAAACTCTTTCAACGGAGTCAAAACACCAAAATGGAAAATTCAAGTTTTAAAGAGAGCCATTAAGTGTGATTAAACCTCTAAAAAAGGAGGGAACAACGCCCACAGAAGGCTATTTAGCCATTTCATGTCTTTAATTGTCCAAAGATTCACTTTAAAAGCACGGACGTAAAAGGATGCTGAATGTTACAGTATTGGGGGGGGGGGGGGGGGGGGAAGACAGGGCCCGTTCGCCAGCAAATGGAGCTTAGCCCAGAAGTGGAGGCAACAAAAGCGGCAGGAACCTGCTTCCGTCTACAATGGAGGGAGAGAGGGGGCATAAAAAGGCAGCAATTCTTGACTCCGCTTTGAGGAGCACAATAGACATGATTAGGGATCCGGAGCACTGGAGCATCGGAGTAGCAGTCGCATCCACCCGCTGGCTGGTAATTAGGAGAGAGCCAAGGGGAAGAAGCAGAGACGAGGGAGATGGAGACCGGGCTTGTGGGAAGGGATTTGAAAGGTAGTTTTTGAATTTTAGGACAGATAAAGATCACTCGGGGAGCAAGTTTTAATCGTGTACCATCTCCAACATGATTATGGTTGATTAGATGAAAGGTGACAACACATAGGTTTAGATCTCCCCAACGCACAGGTTTGCCACCATGGCTCTTGGACCAGGGGGTGTGCGAGGGAAGGATGGAAGGGCTCAGACAGGAATCTGAAAGAGCAATTCCACTTTGGAGAGGGAGAAAGAGAGAGCCTCCCCGTGTCCTGACTACAAGGGTCCAGCACCCACTTTTTATGTCCCTTTCTTACCTTCAGATACACAAATTGAGTGGGGGTGGGGGGAGGAGGTGGTAGAGGCAGCTGGTGAGGTGGTGCACCGCCACGGTGAATTCCTTTTCAGGAAAGGATGGAAATAAATGTAAGCAGAAAGAAAGCAGCAACATAAAGAGGAGAAGCGGAGAGTGGCAGGTGCTGGGTCAACAGTCCCAGAGTCATTTCCAAGCACAAGTACACAGAATGATTCCATTGTGTGTGTTGATGGACGTAAAGAACATTCTTTTAAAATAAATAAAAGTGTCTTGTGGGCGGGTCTTAATGAAGCAGAAGTGTTCTTGATGTCACACTGTTGGGTGGAGAAAATACATCTGTGATTTCCAATTCTATACCATCCTAAATGAGCCGCAGAGTGCGCCCCTATGGAGGGATGGCCCCAAGCCTGAGTGGCAGCCCCTCTAACAGCCAGGCTCTTTTGGGGTGAGATCCATCTGAACACAAGAATTCAGCTCGCTGTGTTTTAAAAATTCTCAATTCTGACCATCCCACTCAAATTACAGTCACTCAATATGTATGTGCTGATTTGGATCCAAGATCTAACCTTCTTGCCGTCAGTTACGCAGTTCAGACACAGAATGCGTGCGTGCGTGCGTGCGTGTGTGTGTGTGTGTGTGTGTGTGTGTGATGTGACTGCAGTAGGTATGAGTTAACCCAGGTTGTAATGCATGTAATACCCAGAGACATTACCTCAGAGAGTCTCACATTGTCTGGGTGTATACTCTGACCAATGAGAAACACAACAGTGGGTAGAAGGAAGGAAGAGCTGCATGGAGAACTCAGGGCTCCAAAAGCCTGTTTCGCTTTGAGTACAGACAGCAGCCCCTTCTATTCTCAGAGTGACCTAACATCCCAAGGGAATCCTCCTAGCTTATCCATAGACACCACTGAAAATGCACAGGGTTAAGTCAGATGCTAACCCACGTTTGGGTGACATCAGAGGCCAGGATGTTGCTCTTAATTCTGTCACTCACATGGGGATACTTGGGCTTAGGGAAGACACATCAATTTATTATACAATCAAGGGAACCCAAATAAAACCAAGTACATGTGAGTTCTTCGTGCCAAATCTTGATAGCTTATATATAAATGTATAAGGATTTTTTAAAGTAAGCTTTTCCTGTTATCTTTTATTGGGCAATATTTACTTCCCCTCTGTGGCTGCAATTTAAGCTACCATGCAGAGGTGGCTTGTTTGTTTGATTGATTGTAGTTGAGGCTTGTTTGGATCTCATTATGTAGCCCCTACCCTGCCTGTTCCTTCCCTCGCTGCCTCTGCCTCCTAGGGTGCTGAGATTATAAAATACGCTACTTTTCCTGATTTAACCAACTTAATGGAGGACGGGTTTATTCTGACGCACAGTTCCAGGGTACAGTCCATCATGGAAGGAAAGCCATGGAAGCAAGAGTAGCAGCCTTCAGGATGCAGAGGTAGATGAAGGTACTTGGCTAGCTTGCTTGTTCCTTTTAACACAGTCTCAGATTTCAGCCCAGGGAATGGAGCCCCCTACAGTGAGCAGTTCTTCTAATCAAGATAATTCTCACTAGCACATCTCCCAGGTGATTCTCATTTGATCTCATGGAGTAGACAACTGAAATTAATGGATATACCAGATTATATCCAGTGTGTGTGTGTGTGTGTGTGTGTGTGTGTGTGTGTGTGTGTATTTGAATGGGGAAGGAAAGGATTTCCATTAAAAAAGATAATCTGAGATTTAAAATGTTTCACTCCTGGTCTGTTATGGGCTGTTCCTGCAATGACTGGCTCTCAAGGATCTCTACACAGGACCTGGTGTCAGCATGTCAGTGAAAAAGCAGACACCTGGCTCCCCATCTTCTCCAGTTCCTCCTTCAGGCCTCTTGTGCACTAGGTGCCGTCATAATGATGTCCGACTATGGCTAAAGCTTCGAGTTATCCTTCTGTTGCCCCCAGCCTTGAACTTGAATACAAAACTGGAGTGCTGGGTCATGGGGTTCTATTTCCTTTCTTTAATGCCTCATTTCTTCTATTTCTCTATTATAAAAACAGCACATTTTAGAAAGTCCAGAAAATGGAGACAGTAAAACAATCCTGACCATTTAATGTAACTGCTTCCACTTTGGTCAATTCTGCTGCCATTCTTGGTCTTCAAATACCCAGAAAGCATGCAGCCGTGTCTTGCTCAGCCCTGCTCACTCTGTCTGAGACCTTGGAGTGTGTGGGCTTTCTCTCCTCACTGTTTTCTCCTTCTCCTTCTTTTGCATCCCTCACCTTGATCTTCCTCTGCTCTTACTTCAACCCACCTCCACTCCAATTTTCTCCCTTCCCCAAATATTAAGCTACTAGGGGAAGTCTAGGCTTAGAGGCCCCACTGAACTCCAGCTGGTTGCTGCTGGTGTCTTTTCTAGGAGTTAAGGTGGGTACTTGAGACAGGGCCTCCTGCTGCCCCTAGAAGTAAATTGGTATGGGCAACTAGAAGGAGCAGCGTGGGTGGCTACAGCACTGTATCACTCCCCAAGGGGAAGTTGTAAAGGGTGTCAGAATGGCTCGTGATTGTGGACATGTTATAAAAATCAATGTTATACATTTCCTTAAGATTTAGGGGGCATACTTAGATGCCTATCAGTCAGCACAGGACACTGGCTGCATTGAGGGTGACCCTGAGAGGAGGCTTCCTGCAGGGAGAGAAATGGTTCCTTGTTTTGTTCTCCCTCTAAGACCTAAACTTAGTTCAGTGGTATTAGAACACTTCCCTCATAGGAACAATTTTATTTTAAGAAAACCGTGTGTAAACAGGAAGGATACCCTGATTTGTGGGGGCCTCTAGCTACACAAAGCACCCCGATAGTGCTTCTCTACACAGAAGCAAAGACAATGTCTGAGGCAGAGTGTTAGGTGGCTGACACTTCACAATAAAGAGATTAGCTGGAGCTTGCCTTTGGAAGCTTCTGCCAACACAATTAATATACATTCTTCTCAGTGATGAGCGTTTTGAGAGAGGCCAACTACGTCTTTGGGGAATCTAAGAATCAGCAAGGGTATCTCTCAAGAAGAGTCGTGAGGACGAATGCTCAAAAGATGGGAAAGAGAGATATCCAGGGGTCTTTCCTGACGAGAAGACATTACCATCTCTACACTCTAATAAAGGAAATTGCAATTTACAGTACTTCCCTGTGGCTCAATTTCTTTGGCAATTATTATATAAAGTGACACTTCTATTGAATTATATATTTCAATTACTATTAGAAAAACCAAAGTCCTTAAGTTCATGCCGATTCTGAATGTAGCTTCTGGAGAGTTCTACCTTTGACACTCCAAGGATAGCATCGTTTATCTCCTTAGCACTCGGAAGCCCATTATGCATGGCGGGCAAGGAGGGAGCCACTGCCTGCACAATAGTGTTCAATATTATCAAAGCACTTCTGGTGGATTCGACCATCTCCGTGCCGTGTGTTGTGGTAACCCCGGGTGCCCGGCTGCCTTTCTTTGCACAGGACACAATGGCAAATAGAAACATTAACTCTCACGGTGTTGCAAGAATCCAACTGCATTATTCCCTGACCTCCAGGAAGATAATGTGTCATTTGCTGTACAAAAATAAAAGTTTTTCAAAGCAGTTGGAAATACAATGGTGTACACTTCACGTGCAGAACTGCTTTTCTAGGGTTTATTTCTTTGGCCTTTTGGAGAGAAAGAAGGGAGGTTTGCAGGGAGATGATGCTCAGGTTGCCTGCTTCCCTCCCTTCTCCCAGGAGGATGGAGAGGCTTCTTATGGCTGCATGGGGAGGGTGAAGAGGAGCATCCACAGAGCCTGGGACAGAGGATGGAGAAGCCCTACTTGGTTTCGGAACACCCCTGGGCAGTGCTTGGGGACATCTTGGTGGGTGGATATTTACTACAAGTCAATAGCACCCATGGGCTTCGGTTCAATGCTAATGAGGCCAAGGTTATCCAAGGGCCAGCGGGTTTCCTTCTGTTCCCCCTGCAGAGTGCCTCTGTCAGCCGCCAGGCCTCTCACAGATGCAGGAGGGGGGCATGGCGTGGGCAGGAGGCTTCTCCCAGACAGATGGCTCCCCAGCTGTTTGTGCCGATGGGTAACTTCGGTTGCCACCGCTCAGCTGCCCCTCTATGGGCTCTGTGTCCTCTGAAGCCTTTCCCTTTTGGTGGCCTGGAAATTACTCCTCAAGGCCATGACTTCATGCAGGGTGTCAGTGCTTGCAGCTTCTGACCAGCCAGGTTGTCTTTCACGGGAGCCTGATGTAGTTAATGGTGGATCCTGAAGAGTTTATGAGAACTCAGCCTCCTGAGACTAGTCCTTTATCTTTCAAGTGATTCCTTTGTGGTCACCTGGGCTTCTTATCTTCTGATCAATGAAATGGACACAGCAGTACTTGCCTTCGTTCTCCACTGGCCTTGTCTGAGATCCAAGCTTGGATGGCAAGTAAAATGTAAAGTAGAGTCATGGGCCACCTTGCTTCTATCCTGAGACCCTCCGTGGCCTAGTGGCTGCTGTCATACATCATCTGTTGCAAGGGAAGCAAATTTCTTTATTCAATACTGTACCTCAGACCCATATCATGCCACGGTGTTTCCCACCTAGATGTTTAAGGCCCTTAATTTTTGGCTGTGGACGACGGGAATGTTTTGAATCCCTTCCTCATTTTCTTTTACACCCCAAGCCCATTGTTTCCTTCCTATCCTTTGGAGCCGATCCTGTTGCTTAACTGTATCAGGAGAGATTCTCTAGAGAAATGGGAGGACAAGAATGTAGTCATGTAGAGCTTATAAACATATACAATAATATATGCACATAACCATATCATTTGCTTGACAGGATTGGCTCATGTGATGGTGGGTGTTGCCACATTCTGAATATGTGCAGGGCAGGCTGGCAACTCAGACAGGAGCTAGCTCTTCACTGTCCAGATAGGACTACTTCTCCAGAAATGTGGTAGCTGCCTTTCTTAATCATTCCTTCTCTCCTTCCTTCTTCTCTTCATTCTTTCCTTCCTTCCATTTTGAGCTGTTGGGATCTCATGCATTCAAAGCAAGCACTGTACCCACTGACTCATATCCCCAGCCCAGGCTTTGCCCCGAAGGATTTCAACTTGATTAGTTACATAAGACCCATCCATATGACAAAGAGTAACCTTTATTTAAGGTCAACTGATTGTTGATGTTAATGTATTTTTAAAATACTTTCTTATCAACAGTTACTTCAAGTTAAGTATGAAGTAAAAGACTAAGGAGGTAACTCCCCTGGTGTTCTTCACATGACATGTATCATACAGCAGGTGTATGTCCGAGTGGGTATCTTGGCATGGACACAGAGAGTTATCAGGAAGAAAGAACATGTCTCCTGTCTAGGGCATTTTTGAGTCAAATTGGAACAAAACACTCACTTGTAAGTTTACTAACTGATCTTAATTTTCACTGAGCATTAATAAATAATTCTTCAATAGAAAGATGCAAGATAGAAGGATCAAGCAGGATAATCTTAAAGATACTCTGGAAAGGAGTTTGTAAAAGAGAATTAGTTTTATCTATTATTCGCTTGCTGGAAATTTGCTTCCTGGGTTTATATTTGAGCCTAGACATTCATGGTACAGTTGGTCAAGAAGAAAACCCCCTCATCCCATTCTTCTAACCATCAGGCAGAACAAGGGCTGCCACAGATCTGAGATTCTCCATTTATAGGAAGCTCTGAACAGTGATCTAACACCATCAAAGTTGGTGGCAATTCAGTTGTGTGACGAAATGTCTCTGGTCTTCTTCAGAACTCCACAGCCCAGCTGCACTGGAGGAACTTGGAAGTCACCAGGGAGAAACAGGCAGTGCAAGGTCATGCCTCTGCTTGTTGGGTAATTTTGACTATTCTAGATCCCTCTTCCCTTTTTGAACAGAACACGAAGACCATTTCCAAAACGGAAGTTGGATAAGAAGATGGTTACAGCTGGCCATTAAAAGATGGCACTCAGTGAAGGGATTGTGTCTGAAAGAGCAGGAACATGAGACATCAGATCGAGGAAGAGAAGCCAGAGAAGAGTGGCAAGACAGGAGACATCAATATCCTGGGAAACAAGTATGGGAAATGGGAGAGAAAGCAGTGTTGAAGGTTCTAATGGTGCACATAAAATGGTGCACATAAAATGGTGCACATAAAATGAAACACTGTGGTACAAAAGGAGGTCTTGGTTGTCTGAAGCTAGAGTGGTTTAAATAGAAAAGACAGAGGTGGATTTTTGTGGACAAAGGACGAGTGAGCCAAGGACTGAGAAAAGGGACGGTGTAAGAGTAGATCACTTTCTCCAAAGGTATATAAAGAAAGCTTGTTTCACAGACTGTGTAAACAGAGCCACTGAAGGCAGAAATACTACAAACAAACAAAAATAACAGAGCAAAGTCCAAGACAATGGGAACCAGGAGGCTGGCATGTAGGTTGTCCTCAGATGAAAGGAGGAATTCTTTGAGAAGAGAGACAAGCTTAGCAAACAGTGTGGCATGCTAACAGGACAGTAGAGGAAGCTAGTGGAAGATGTGTGTCGCCAGCTGGTATTTCAGGGCAGCTGAGGCTGGGAACTCAGACCCAGCAGTGGCAGTCCCTGGCAAGGCTGATATATGCTGTCCCTGTGTCAAGCTCACTGATGTAGGTTCAAGAGTAGAAGAGGCAGATGGTTTAGTTAATTCTTAGTCACGGTGTGGGCAGGCAGGTGCAGCGATATGGTGATTTGGCAAGGCAGTTAGGGATGTGGGTGGGCATCAAAGAAGAGGTGGTCCCTCACAGGACAGGCAGTTCATGACTGAGGACTCAGAACGTTGGCTACATGGAAAACAAACCACTTTGTGTTGTGTGTTCCCATTTATCTTCTTACTGTATTTACACAGGTTAGTGCAGCTGTTGGAAAAAGCTCTGTGGCTAGCCAAGATTTCTACACCACCCTTTGTTGAGGAGTGCCTGCCTGGTCAGGCTATTTCAAGCAAACTGGGTATATCAAACACAACGAGCTAAGATCTAGAGCAGGAGTCTCACACAACAAAGGTTTGTACCTTGATCATGTCAAGCACACTGGGGTCTCGTCCTTCACATAGGCATAGAAGTTGCTCCCTGGTTGAGGATCAGCCATCTTAGCATCTGACTCTTAAAGGGTCAGAAAAGATGGACTGGGTACTTGATCTTAGGACCCAAAGCAAAAGTGAGGATGCATGCTATGGGAGCCCTAAATCATCTGAAAATCCCAATCCAGCTGCAGAGAAGTGGAGTGAAGGAGAGCCCAATCTTAGTAGATAGCACTCGAGAGAACTTGACTGGATACCAGTGAAGAGGAGAAGGCTTAGGAATATTCTTTGACTCTACCCTGCTTAATTAATCACAAAAGTACAGCAAGATGGACCAGCATGATGGCTCAGTTGATAAAGCGCTCGCTGAGCAAGCGTGAGGATCTGCTTTTGATCGCCATAACCCATTTTTCTAAAGAGTAGATGTGGTGGCTCACATTTATAGTTCCAGCTAGGGGGTTGGAGACAAGTGGAGGCCTGGAGCTCACTGGCCAGCCAGCTACTCGGTGAGCTCCAGCCCAGTGAGATTTTGTCTCATAAAACAAGATAAATGACACACGAAGAATGGTTTGTGGGTTGTCCTCCAGACTCCAAATACACACTTGCACATGTGTACCTGTATACAGGTGTACACACACACACACACACACACACACACACAGTGCAGCTCAGGGAGATCGCTGGCTGTTGATGCTAGTATACAGAAACACTAGCATCCAATGTTTCAAACATGTCTTCCACCTTTATAAGCTGAAGCAAAGTTGTTATGTTGAACCATCATCAGGTCAGGGTACCTCTCCAGAACATTCCTTGGGCCTGGTGGGCTGTGTGCGAACCGTCGAAAAGTCATTCTGTAATTGGGGAGGAACACAGAAGCCTTAAGTGTGACAAGGATCCAGGAAGGCAGCAGCCAGGAAGTCCCTTCTGCCCAAGGCTGGAGACTCGGGTGCTTCATCTCCAGAACCCATGCAAAGATCTGATGGGTGCCAGACTTACAGTCTAACCCCAGTATTGGGCAGACAGGCAAGGGGATCCTTGGGGTTCCAGCCTAGTCCAATTAGTGAGTTCCAGGTCCCAGCAAAAGATTCTGTCTCAAAATTAAGGTGGGCACTTCTGAAGGAGTGCTATCCATGGTTGTTCTCTGGCCTCCTCTTGCAGACAAATGTTAATTCATCCCTAAAATCAATCTCTCCCTCTCTCTCTCTCTCTCTCTCTCTCTCTCTCTCTCTCTCTCTCTCACACACACACACACACACACACACACACACACACATACACACACACACACACACACACACACACACATACACACATACACACACACACACACACATACACACATACACACACACATACACACACATACACACACACACAAACATACACACACACATACACACATACACACACACACACACACACACAAAGAGAAAAAAGAGGGGAGAGGAGAAGAAGAAATGAAGGTGAGGGCAGACAAAGAATGACTTGAAGCAGCAGCAAGACTGTCCAGCTAAGCCTGGACTCTACCGTTGTCTCCCTTGACTTGGCCAAGCTAGCACCTGTTCACCAGGAACAAGTGAGGTACATGGCCAATGGGCCTGAGCTCTGAGCCCTGACGGCCACACAGGCTGAAAACAGGAATACATGGGAACCAAGTGTCTCCCGGGTTCTGGGGTCTCTTTCAGTGCCCTTCCTAGCTTGCTCTAACACCCTGCCCAAGGCGCTGGGTATTCATGGCGATTGTTTAGAATGTTCCTCTAGACCAAGAGACTCAAAGAGGCCTTTGCCACGACAGACCCCACTCTTTGAGACAACATGTTCTTTCTTCCCAATTTGCTCAGTCAGTCCTGAATAACTTTTCATGGGGCTCCAGACACCGCAGCCTGACAGCTTCGCCGAGGCGCGTGGGACGCGACGGAATTGCTCTACAAGCAACCTTGCCAAAGGCCCTTTCGATGCACAAAGCTGGCTCGAGCTTTGTATATTGAGGGAGCTAAATCAATGTTAAATGCTTGGCTCTTTTCACAGGACAATGACCAGGACCTAAGCTGCGTCCTTCCTTTTTGATTGACACTTGAAACGCAGCGCGGGAATCAGCCAGAGGCGCTGCTACAAGCTGAACTCTCTGCTGGGAGAACCGCTGGTGACATCTGCAGAAGGGCCGACAAAAGGCAGTTGAAAGCTGTGTTTGTTGCTTCCCCCTCAGATCTGCTGGCTTTCATGGAGCTCCTTGCTTGCTTTAATATTATGATTCAGCACCTGGCTTTTTTGAACCTTGCTTTAAACTTCAAAAGACGAGGTGGTATTAACAAACATGAAACGAAAAAGTGGCGGTAGTTTGATTTACTGTTGTCGTCTTATCAAGGGTTTTTTTTTGTCACCAGCTGCCACGTTCTGTCATCTCTGGAACCATTATCATTTCTCTAAAATCTAAAAGAGTCCACTTAATAACGGCTTTGAATACAGGCAGGATCAGTAACATGCACAGCTCTGGGAATGACAGGACCATCAAATGAAAAGAAAGATGTTGCCCACCCCCCCCCCCCCCAAAAAAACCCTCAACCCACACAAATAAGAGCCACAATACTTTCTAGTGACCTTGATTTCAGAATTAAACAAATCAAATCCAATTCCATTGTTCCTTTTGAATACCGGAGTAGAGTTTCCTTGAGAAGTTTCCTCTTTGTTGTTGGGAGCAACAGGGTGGAGAAACAAACCTGAGACCACAAGGAGGCTTTGCTCCTCCACATGGAGAAGTGGAGAAGGAAGCAAGCGTCTGCACTTGGGGACAAGTGCTGTGTCCTCTGCTAGCCTGGCCACTGGGCTAACTACTGGCTTGCTTTCACCGACTTTATCCTCTCTGGAGCTCCTCCGCCCTTGACACTGACAGCCAGCCAGTCATTGTGAACCCTGACCCCAAACACCGAGGGGAGACCACTCTGTGTTTTTCCCAGTCACCCAATGAGAGCCTCTGAGGGCCTTCAGCAGAACTATGCTAAAGCTGAGTCTAGCAAATGAATCTCGCTCACTAGTCCTGGGACCACAGATCTCTCAGGAACATGAAGTGGGTCTGTGCCACCAGGCATCCAGAGGCTCGTCAATGCCAACACTATGATGTTTCCAGGGACCATAGTAAAAAATGTGGAGGCCCAAGTCCTACCCACAACTGAGTTTACCACCCAGTGCTCAGTGTGGACACCTGTATTTTCAACAGTTGCTCCTGGAGGTCCACCCCTACAGGTGAGACTTCTGGAATCACCAGACAGCGAACAGATGGCTGAACTGGGTCAAGGGCAAGTACTGAGAGAGCCCAGGGCCATGGGTCCAGGGGTGCTTTTTTAATATGGACAGGCTGAGCAAGGAATATCCAAGATGCAAGGTAAATATCCCAAGCTCCCAGGTCTCTCTTGCATTGCTTTGCTTCTCTTCCCCAGGTCTGCAACTCCTCACCATCGGACATCATTGGTGAAGAGTTTCTTTTCCTCATCCACCCTCTGGAGCCCTTGGGGCTTGAGGATGTCTGGCATTGAGGAGCAATGGACAAAGCTACTGTGATCCATCAGCAGTGCCTTCCCTGGACAAGGGGCTAGGGTAGCTTGTAACCATGGCGCCCCATGGAATGTGCTCAGACAAACCACTCTGCTTTCTCACTGTAGAGTAGGTGTGATGCTTTGCTGGGTTCTGAGAATCTGGGATGCAGTCAACAGACACCCCTTGTCACACTGTTGTGAAGCAATTGGGATCGCTCACTAGGTGACCAGACTCAAGAGTTTTGAGCCAAGACAGAGTGTCTGCTCTTCACTGGGTCACTCAGCTCTGCAAGGTGGTGGCTCTGCTTCCCAGTGTGATGGGAGGAAGGGACGCACATCCTCTCAGGAAGAAAGGGAAAGAGGAAGTAGAAGGAAAGCCTGGTGGGAAACCAGCCCAGAATTAGTTTTTAAAGTTTTCTCTTTCCCCCATCCCATCTTCCTCCCCCTCCATCCTGACCTCCCCACCACCACTCCCACCCGGAGCCTCTGTCCCTCTTGCCTTTCCGTAGCACTAGATTCTGCCCTATTGTAAAAATGTTCCATTTGGATCAAAGGCCTTTATCCCCCACCCCGACTATACTTCAGAGCTGTTCACCTTTATAGAGATACAGCTCCCTATCACTGTGCTCGCTACTGTCAAAGGCACAGCACAACAGTGGGATTCCGTGGTAGTCTGGGGATTAGAGACCTCGGACTCGAATTCAGAAGGCACCAGCTACATCCTGTCTTTGCTACATACTGCCCAGGCATCCTTGGACCATATCCTGTCCATTCTGAAACTCTGTATTTTTTTCTTTTGTAAAATCTGACTAGGAAAGAGCCTTGCCTGTTGACCTATTTGTAAGCTCACAAAGGGAAAGAATGTGCACGCAACAACTTTGTAGACTGTCATTCAGTGCATCTGTGAATGGAGGCTAAGCCAACTCTGCAAGGTGGCTGTCTGTACCTCCTTAGTTCAGTCAAGGAAGGACTGTGTGTCATCTCAGTGGCCAACAGCCCTGCCCCACTGTCCCCTGGCCTAGCTCTCTAATTCTTCCTCCTTACTGATGATATTTCTCACTAAAGTTTGAGACTCATCATTTGGGGTGACTAAGTGACTGCCTTCAGCCATCCTTATAAGGAAGTCTCCTTTAAGAATTTACTGAGAAAAGCTTGGCTATTTGTATTTCTTAAGAACAGAGGATGGAGAGAAACCAGGACAAAGGGAGAGCAGAGTGAGAGGAAAGGAATATAACTTACTTTAGTGGCAGCTGGCAGTCATACCAAGGGCCGAGGCCTGGCTCTGCCCTTTGCAGACCGTGTGCCCTTGGGCAGGTGGCTCCCCTCTGTTTATCTTGTTTACTCCTGACTCATGCCCAAGTATTAGCCTTCAGATCACTCTTGTGAGGTGCTGTTCTAGTTGGTGAAGCATCTACATCCCTCCATGGAGCAAGTCTGCACTCTTTAGGAAATTATACTTGAGAGACAATAAGAAAAAGTAGTGAGGGGACCTGCAAGATGGCTCAGTGGATAAAAGTGCTTGCCACTAAGCCTGAGGATCTGCATTTCATTCCGAGGACCTACATGATGGAAAAAGATAACTGACTCTCCCAAGCTGTCGACTCACAGACAGACAGACAGACAGACACACACACACACACACACACTCTAAATAAACAATATGAATAAATTTTTGAAAAGAAAATGTAATCAGAGATATCGTAAAATACTTAAGGCAGTATAAGAAGCCCGTGAGAGGAGGGGGCAGAACAAACAAGGCAATGTCTTTAAGCAGGTGACATTACAAGTGGCATTAATGAAGGGGTGACACAAGCCAGACGAGGGCCTAGAGGGTATGTTTGAGGGAGAGTAGGAATGTGAAGTTTTCTTTATATTTAGGATGTCTTAGCTCACATGGCTCAGCCATCTGTAGGATAGATTTTTCCCAAGTGGGGTGAGTGTCTTCATCCTAGAATTGATGTGGGGATAAAGAAAGGAGTTGAAGACCCTGGATGGGCTGAGAGTGAGGTAGAGGAAGGAAGAATTCCATACGTGGGTGACAGGGGCAGTGCTCTGTTTAGATATAATACACATTTTAATAATAAATTAATAATCAATAATAATAATTATAATAAATAATAAATAATAAATTTCTAAATATCCAATGGATGGGACACTACTAAAGAGAAGCAGGAAGGGTCTGAAGGTGTGGCTCAGGATACACCCCTCCTTCTCAAGGCGCTACCGTAAAGTGGAGAGGATTAACCAAGGGCTGTGAGGTCAGTTTCTTCTGTAAAAGAGATTGGTTTTATTTTTCAATTTTGTTTGACTAACTTAACACCCCAATACTGATCAGGATGTAGAGACAGTATAGAGATGACTGCTTTGGTCCAGGATGTCCCAATGATTAGCGGTGGCCACTGTGCTTTCTTCTGTCTCTGTTGAAGATCCAGCCTCAAGAACATGATGCTTCAAGCCGTGGTAGCATTCATATACCAAAACTCAGGTGGTTTTGTTCCGTGTCCAATATTTTATTTGTGAGCTAGAGATGCACAATGACAAACGGTGTTGGAAAACTCTGCTTCTCGCTGGCTTAGATGAGTGCAGAGACCACTGCCATCAAAGGAAACTTGATTTATTTTCTATTACACCTTTCTTCTAAGTGTGAGGACTGCAAAGCAGGCTCCACTCCTCTTCGCATAGCCTGTGCACTTTACCAGCTCTGAGGAAATGATACCTACAGGAAACTTAATAAATGACAATGCCAAATGGTGACAGGTACTCAGAAGAGGGAGCTACTGGTCACTTATGGTGCATATAAGAAACTCCATCGAAACATTCTGAGGTACATCTCTCAAAACAATCTGCTAAGAAGCCCTTATAAGTTGGGGGTGTTTGTGCTTAGCATCTGAGGGGCAGTTTGAGTGTGTGAACTCAAGATGTAGAGTAGAATGCATACTCTGTGAACTTTCTGCTTTTCCTGTAAGACATAAGAAACAATTCCTCAGTCACAGCACACATGTGCACAGGCAAGCAACACATACATACACACCCACAGCACAGCACGTATGCATGAGTGCACACACAGGCACACACGACTCTTGGAGGTAGATGCTCACACCTCTTCCTGATGATCTCAAGCACTGCTTTACAAGTGTTGATGGAAGCAGAGGTGGTTGGCTCATTTCTATAAGAGACCAGCATCCTTACAACTCAGTGTGTTTTGGAACAGTCACCTGTCCCTTACCACAGTCCGATAAGAAGGAACCAATGGAACGAGATAAAAATGCCTACAGTGGAATTCCACATAAATAATCTACTTGAGATAAGAAAACCTTAAATTTGGTTATTGGTTGTTATAGATTTTCCCTTCAGCTGCATGCATGCCAGTTATTAATTGTGCCTTCCCCTTTTAGATGACTAGAGCCCAGAAGGGCCATAGATCTCTGTTGTCTGGGCATCCTATTTTCAAAATCCAGGACATGGCCTAGTGTTTTCTGGATTGATGTGAAGAGTGTGTTGATTTAATGACACCATATATTCAGGCCTAATTTCCGAGGAAGTTAAATGTTAGAGGATTCTCCAGAAGTATTCTGAGCTATCTCACGGACTATCAAGTTACTGCAAATAGAACCTAAGGCCAAATATGTTGGTTTACCAGATGTCACTCCAAGTGGTCTTTCTTGGCTGATGCCAATGTTACCGTATGAGCTCTTAACCCATCGGCCACTTCAGTCCTGGCCAATCCCAGACAGGTATATTTACAAAGTCACAGAAGTTTTAGAAAATCACTTGGACCCAGGTCTTGGTATAAAAATGCATCCTTTAAGATGATAAGGTGTTGTCTGGAGTTGATAGCACAGCATGGCTGCCCTTGTTAAATCTTATCCACTGCAGCAGCGACAAGAAAAAAACAAGAAGGGGAGTCTTGATAAAGCTGTTAGCCCACACACCCTGCTCCACTCCAGCCTCTACTGCCTATTCTCTAGCCAATCAGACTCCCTTGCTGGCTATGACTATTAAAGGGTTATATCCCAGGCCGGAAAAGAATTCCCTTGGATGCATGACTCTCAGTTCTCTGTAGCAAAAGAGGAGCTTACTGTTGCAAAGAATCCAAGCCGTGGTGATCTGAGAGCTCCATGGTAGGTGCTTGATTGAGACTACCAGCCTGACTGCTTTTCCTTGGGATGCAAAGTAGACTAGAGGAACATAGCTTTCGGGAGTTGGGGGAAGGGGGGGACACCTTCCCCAGAATGCCAATGTTACCCCAGACAGTTTGTAGAATGACACCCGGCTGTAGAATGAGGTGGCTGATCAGGGTTTGGAGGGCACTGCAGATTGCTCATCCCCAGCTCTGGTTTGGTTGAAATGCCAGGGCTGGATATTAACTTTGATCATGGCTAAGTCTGGCTTTGCAAGGGCCTGTGCTCTTCCTGTGCTCTTTTTCTTCATCCTCATTGGTGAGCAGGGTACAGGAAAGACCCTCCTCCAAGGGAGCATGGCAGTGGAAACAGTGTGGCACAGAGCTGTGATACTCTGTGTGCAATGGGAGACACTGAGTCTGGAAATGTCAACATCACCCCCGGTAAAGAACAAAAGGAGGCATCTCCTAAGCAAGGGAGACAGAAAAGCATTTGCTACGAAGTCCACTACCCCGGGTTCACCCATGAAGCAGAAACTCTCAGCCATGAGGGACACAGAGAAGCTGTTTTGAGTCATTGTCACTGAAGTGGAAGTATGGATGTAAGTTTAAAGACCTTCATGTGTCCTAGTGGACATCATCATCACTATAAACCGAGCAATAGAATGGAGCCAGGACGCAGTTTAAGCTTCATTCCTTCTTTTAAACAATGTCTTCCTGCAGGTATGTCTCTGGCCCGTGGTCCATGACAACATGTTGTGTGTCTAATTTAACAAATTACACTCCCAAGACAGACTGTGATCATTTGAAGAGGACGAGACATCATCTAATACTGACAGCTATTGATGTGGTCAGAAAAACAGAAGGAGACCGAGGCTCTTCCATCAGGAAAATCAAGGACACAGAACACCACGCAAATGATCTACATGGTTTGGTCTTGCAAGCAAGCACACCTCTCCAGAGCTCCTGGGAGAACATGACTCACTATCCCTTGAGACTGCTGCAGCAGGAGAAGGGAGGGAGGTGGCACAGGCTGGAAACAGTGTTTGGAAAACGCTTCTGGAATATTTTCAAAAGGGAAAGTTAAGATTGACCTCAGGTTACCCATGTGTACAAGCCAGACCCCGGGGCAGCTAATGAGCTCTCTCTAGGGCATCAACACGGCATTTGCTTATGATTATTATGATTAGCTTATACATTAAGCCTAAAAAGCAGGTGCATGTGACCCACAGGCCTGGGTACTCTTTCTAAACTCCCAAGAATGTGTCCAGTGGGAGAAATGTCTTATATCTATCTTGACATAAATTTCAACGAGACTGACTTACTCAGCAATATAAAAATAAGAGATCGGACTGTGAGCTGCCTGGCAAAGACAGCATTGTGAATGCCTACTGCCCTCATTTATCTGGTAAAGACACCGTCACCATAAGTCCGTGGAGTATTTTGTGTTTACAGCTTGCTTTACATGATGGTCTCAACCTTCCTAATGCTGTGACCCCTTAATACAGTCCCTCATGTTGTGGTGACCCCTAACCATAAAATTATTTAGCTGCTACTTCATAACTGTAATTTGGCTACTGTTATGAATTGTAATGTAAAGATCTGACATGAAGGGTATCTGATATGAGACCCGCAAAGGATCACGACCTACAGGTTGAGAACAGCTGCCTTAGTGTCTTAACCTGGTGCTAGCCTTTTAGCATCCCTGATAATCAACTCGACCACCCAGATGGAAAATCAGACCCCGATCAAGGTCATGGAATGAATGAAGGGTTAAGTGGAGCCCTCTCTAGCTCATTGCTGGTATCACGTCCAGGATTCTGATGGCCAACACCGGCCTTCAGACCTCCGCATGCACAGACTCCAAGATGGTTGTGTGCTTTAGTGGCTCTGCACTTAGCATGGCATGTTCTAGTACAGCTCACTGGCATTTGGCTGAACCTAGGAGATGTATTGAAGCTGTTAGGAACAGTTGAAAGATCACAGACAAGATAGCCTGTTTTGGCCACTAACTCTTCAATTCCCCAATACTGTGCCCCTGGCCCTCCCACCCTTTCCTCCTGCTCTGCAGCCCATGGTGCATCTCAAAGAACATTCACACCTACAAAAGAGAATCACAGAGCCTATGAAGAAGACTCGGGCAAGTCCAGAGCTCCAGGGTGTTCGACCGTTTTGAACATGCGCTTTTGATAGCCTCTCCAGTTTAATTGGAAGACTGAGGTTTAGAGACAAGCAAAGTCAGGTGAACATAGCGCTGGGACTCGGAATGAGTGTGGGCCTTCTCTCTGTCTCTTCTCTTCCCGTCGGTCACTGTCACCTGGTCTACAGGCAGGCCAGCTCTCATCTCAGCTGGCCAGCTGTACCCGGAGTCTAAGTTAAGTCTAACAATCCAGTTAATGCTTCAAATGCCAGATTGCTGTACCAAAACTTCCCTCCCGCTTTTAACAGAGGCCTTTGTCGAACCCCGTCCTTTTCCTTCAGGCGGGTAAGACACCGTGGGCTCTTAAACGGATTCAGGGAAAGACAGGATTTTCTGGGGCATGGAATTTTCTCTCTCACAATTACATGGTGTCCTAATAAATAGACAAAAATGAAAACAAACACCAACAACAAAAACTGAACACACATGTGTTAACACACTATTGGCTTCATGGAGAGAGAACAAGTCCAGATTGAGTGCAGTACAGAAATACTTCCAATATGTGAAGAATTTGAAAGCCAAAATTTTTCATGGTGTCTCTGAGATTTAAGGAAACCTCCTGGTAGCCACTGTCTACCCAAAGGCCATCTACCTCAGCCACCTCAGGTCCTCCTGACATTTGTGGATCTTGGATAGTCATCTTATGTCTGACCAGGCAGCAGGGCTATCACCTTGCCTATGTAGACTTGGTTGTGAGGTCCAGGTGTAACAAAAACAGTACAGGGCCACGTAGACGAAGTGACTTCGCTCTTCTCCTTGGGGAGCAGAGGTGAACCATTCAGTTCCCTGCTCCCCAGGTGCTTTCTCTCCTCACCTAAAGAAACCAAATTCTCCAGTCTCTGCACGGAACTACAGGTTCAGTCAAGGGATGGGAGAGTCTTGGTGAGAGATTTGTTCAGGGTAGAAATTCTGCAGTCCACCCTAGTTGAAGTAAGTGTCGCCTGCCCCTGCCCTGGCTCCTTTGGTCCCCACTTAGGTGAAAGTGCTTTGCATATAAACAAACTCCTATCAAAGGCGGCTCAACCTTGACATTTTTTCTCCTTTCTCCCAACTTGCTTCCTTTTCAAACACCTCTTGCCCACCTCCCATGCTCCCACATGAGGCCCAATTATCAGAATAATAATTAACAGGCTCTCATTATTTAGGATCAAACAATGCCCCCGTAATGAAGCCAGGAATAGCCAATGTGATCCCTGAAAACCGGGTGTGAGCTTTCCTTATACCTTGGGGCATCAAATCCACTGAAACCCAGCAAAGGCCTGGATAACATTGAGTCAAGGGCAGTTAATGGATACCCAAGCACAGACTAAAGTGCTCCAAGCATGTCAGTCAAGACTAACCGGAGGCAAAAACATCAAAATGCAGGTTGGAGTTTTGACATTCCTGCAGGCTCTGAACGCCTCGCCAGTAAATTTTTAAAGTCAATATCCCCTTATGTTCCCGAACACTTTTCTGTCTGATGAGTCGGTCTAATGCGGGTGTGATTGAACTGAGGGAAAGCAGGACTTTAAAGGCAGCTTTGAATGTGTGGGGGCAGAAAGGAGGTTCAGGGTGTGTGTTTTGTGTGTGTGTTTTCCTTTCCCTTTTTTACGGAATTGCCTGTGATAATAACGAAGGCAGTGTACACAGATTATCACAGGCTGCGTCTTTCGACTTCAAGGTTATGTGATTAGAAAAGGAGAAAAGCGACGAGATTAGAAAAACCGCAGACCATTTTGAAGGAAAGCTTTTTTTTCCCCAAATTATCCATGTGCAGGATTGACACAGAATCTGATAGATGGATCCTCTAATGTTTGGCAACGGATAAATGCAACAGTGCAAACAGAAGCAACTGGCAGAAGTTCAAAACCCATATTAACTATTCTAATTCACTTAAAGCTTGTTTCGTGTACACACACACACATACACATACATGCACACATAGACAGTTACACATACTACATACACATGTACATATACACACACACACTCACATACTCATTAAACATCACACACATATACACACACATGCACACACACACACATATATATACTCACAAACATACATACTACACATGCATATACACACTACACACACAGTCATATGCACACACACATGCACATACACTCTCACACACACTTACACACATATACACACATACTACACACATATGCACACACTCATACACTACACACAGGTCCACCCACAATACACATACATGCTACACACACAGATACATACACACACACATATTTGTCACATACATACACGAAAAATACGCAACCACTCTATAAATGTACAGACAAGAGCAGGCTTATTTATTTCTGGATTTGGGGTGAACCTTTTCCTCTCTACACTTTATCTTCTCAGATATGGAGGATCTTAATGAGAACAAACCCTAGACATCTAAGCAAGGAGCCAAGAGCCAAGAGCCGACTGAGGACTCCAGTCACAGCTTAGTCCTTTTTTAACAAAGAAAAAAAATTAAATTCTCCTGTATCCAAACCTAGTCTGGTTTAAACAAAAATTCCAGTAAAATCCACTGCATTTGCATATCTGAGGAGCAGCCCACCAGGCAGAGGAGAGCCTTGCCCAGTGACCTGCCTGCACCTGTTGGGAAGAACGGCCCTCCTTGCTTAAGGAGAAGACCCTGAACTTTGAAAGTGTCCTTGCTCCTATGCAAAAGCAAAAGCGATGGTGAAGCTGGGGTGAACTTTACCCTATTTAATTGGAAGCGTTGAGTGGGTAGCATCTAGACAGATTTAGATTCAACTCGAGGCCACCTGACTCAGGTCTTCGAGATATTAAAATATAAATAGACCATAATTGTGCTCTGGGTCAGACTTGGCTCTTGCTGACCTGGTGACTTCAGCTAGGTTTGCGTGGAGGACATTGTGTTAAAGTGTAAGATGTCTTCAAAACGTAAGTTGTCCTTAGTAAAGTACCTGCTTTTTCAAACCCTACTATTTGTGACATTACATACACTTTAAGGTGATTTTGAGATTTCAGTTGTAGCAAATGAAACTCTGACCACGGACAGGAGCTTGCTTCCTGTGTGGATGTTGGTAAACCCTCCTTCACGAAGGCAGGAAGGTTTCATGTCTTGTGTTCATTTCTTCATTCAATCAAGACTTATTGATCTAAATCAAAATCCCAATTAAAAATCACTCTAGCAGTGGCTCCGTGTGCCTTCTCTTCCTGACCGCTGACACCATGTGAGCAGTAGCCTTGCATTCCTCCCTCACACCTAAAGCTTCTCTTGCCCTCTGCTTTGCCACCGTGACAGACACCGTGACAGAGTGCATCACAGACTGGGAACCACAACAAGCTTGGACTCCCTTAAGTTGTTTTTCCAGGTGATTCATCACAGCAGTGGGTAACTTCCCCAAGATCAATCGGTGAGTGAAACAGACTATGAGGCTTGCCCTTATGGAGTCTCTGAATCCGATGAAGACAGATGCCGATCAAATAAATAAACGTAATTACATTGTGTGCTAGGTGGTAATGTGTCATAAGGAGGGAGGGTACCTACTGAACAGGACAACAGGGATGTGTGGGGAAGAAAAGAGATGGCTATCCACAGCACACAGATAGGAGGGAGGGAGCCTGTTGGGAGCTCCCCTGTCACAAGGGGCTTGAAAGCCTGAGGTCTCTCTGCACAGAAAGGAGCAGCTGTTGGGGGAGGGGGGCATGGAGATACCAGCAAGGCAAGGAGGATGTAAGGGGCACTGTCTTGAGTGAGGCAGAGAGACAAGAGGTCAGATCTCATTCATCTTCACTTCTTTGGTGTCTCGCTCACTTTGGTACCCGGGAAATCATCAGAGATTCTTACTCCGTAAATGAATGGATGTGTGGCGTCATCGAAGGATGGGGCTAGGAAGGCCTTCTGACCCAAGCCTCCCGTGGGGTATTGACATGCTCCACCACCAGACTTCCCAAGCTCCCTGAAGGTACTGCAGGAAGAGCAACTCCCAAGGTTCAGGGAGGTTCTGCTCTTGGTAGATCCATAGCACATGATTAGGACTCCAGAAAGTTCTGCAACAACCTTGTGTGGAGGTCTGCAGGTTGCAGCTTCCCATTTGGAGAACGTTTTCAACTCTAGAACCCACTTCACCCTCCCTTTCTCAGTCACATTATCCCAGTCTTTCTGTGACTTGGAGCGCTCTACAGGAACTCAGCACTGAGAAAGGAGATCTAGGTGAAAGACAGTCAATGGCTCCCAGAAAAACCAACTCACGCATGTACGCACGCACGCCCTCACGTCCGCACTCCTATTCCCTCCCAGCCAGCCCTCCCTTCTCTGGACTCTCCTTTTGGAATTCTCCTGCTATGTTTAGAGGTTTAAAATCTACTGCTTTGTAGCATCTGCCTGTTAACCCGGTGGTTCTGATCAGAAGAATCTCGGGTTGTAGTGGGGCTTTAAGATGTTTCTTTGTTTTAGGATTACTTCTGACCTTGCTTTAGGATTGCATCTGACATTTTATTAGGATTACGTCTGACCTCGCTACTTACTACTAGATGTACAGTTACTCAGTCTTCCATTCTAGCTTCTTAATCTAAATTAACTGCCTTCTAAGGCTGTTTTGAGAACCAAATACGACCTGAGGAAATGCCTAGGAGTGTGCCTGTGATATTGCAGTGACTCAGTTTAGTGTTAATTGTTTACTAACAGAATCTGGAATCATCTCGGAAACAGGGCCTCTAGGCATGCCTGTGGAGGATTATCTTGATTAATATCTTGTTAATTGGGGTGGGAAGATCTAACCTGTGGGTATCACTGTTCCTTAGCTTGGATACTGAACTGTGTAAGTGGAGAAAGGGGGCCGAGTACTTTCTCACTGTCTGCTTCTGGCTCTGAGTCCAACTGCCTCAGGCTCCTACAGCCCTGACCTCCTTCAAAACCATCAACTAACTGCAGGCTTGAACTTGGAGCCAGAAAAAGAGAAAACACACTTTTCTTCCTTAAAGTCACTTTAGTGAGAGTGCTTCATCATAGCAATATGAAAAGGAACTGAAGCCATCACTAAGAATTGTCTCCCTCGTCTGCCCTCTCCTGCAATCCCTTTCACAGATTTGGAGAGTAACCATCTTTCTCTGGAATCTTCCCCTTACCAGGCTAGATCTCCTCAGTTCTTTCAAACATATATATATGGACGATGAGCTGCAGAGGACGCTGAACTGGACCACAGGGGGACTATCCCTGTCCCTGAGCATCATGGGAGGTAAAAGCAGATAGGTGACCTTTCTTCATCCTCTCCGTCCCCCACTAGACCCGAGGACCTGTACTGCTCGTAAGCTGAGAACACCATAGTAACGTTAAGTTTTTAAAAATCTGATTAAAAGTATTGCAAGTTACAAATACACTGAAAATGCAGTTTCCAGGTCATCATTATACAGAGATGCCTGGCAAACAAAGGTTCAGTAATTCCCTCGTCCCAACTATAAAGCTACACTCTAAAAGTGAGATGTGGCTCTGCCAATCAGGAGATGAATATTTGTATTTTCCTGGTACTAGAGGGTCTGTCTTTATAATGAAGGCCAAGCTCATTTCCTATTATCAATGTTTTTATGGGGCGGGGGTGTTCTTAGGTTTTCTAGTACCAAATAGTCTAAAAATCATCATATTATGGATATTTAGCATCACAGAGTTGTAATCATGGATTGGATTGATGTTTTAATCAATTTTTATATTTTTGGGTGATATTTCTCTCTGTGTCTCTGTGTCTCTCTCTGTCTCTCTGTCTCTCTGTCTCTCTGTCTCTCTCTCTGTCTCTCTCTCTCTCTGTCTCTGTGTGTGTGTGTGTCTAGATGTAAGACCCACGAGTTTTTGAGGATTTTCTCACCTCCAATGCCCAACTTTACCAGTATTCTGGGGACTACACCTGTGTAGTTCTTTACCCACTGAGCCCCGTATATTAAATGTTTTAAGGTTTATTGCATGTGTTTTCTCTATTAGGAAGTGATTAAAGAATATGCAGATCCTAGTGACCATGGAGTTCAGTTCATGTAATGTTGCCTTTCCCCTTGGCGGCTGCTATCCTCTGCAAAGGCCATGCCCCACACCGCTGACTTAGTGAGGCTCTCACTGCCTTGCTTCTTCTGTTGCTTGGAGGGGCTTGGCAGCTCTTTTATTGTTTACATACCTTCGTGGGTAGAGACTGGCCCTTCGTCTTTTCTGTATTTGAATTCCCAGTTTGCTACAATAATGAAGGATGGCCAAGTCACACAAAGCATTAAACCTGTGTAGAGTCTCCATGTGTGCCACAGTCTTTGGATTTCTTTGGAAAGTGAACCTGGGATACGAAACCTAAGAGGCTTTCTTTCTGTTTAGTAAACCAGCATCACAGCCATTTGAGCTGTAAGTGGTCACCTCTCCTCATCCAAACTGTTTCTTTCTCTTGTCTCAGAGAAAGCTATCTCCTATAATGATAGGCTTCAAAATCTCAAGTGTACAACATTACCACACCGACCTGTCTAGTTCCTACCCTTTTCTGGTGATTTCTGGTGAGTTCATCTATGGAGTTACAATTATATCTCAGAGATGAGGTAAAGAGAAGATAAACCACACATTTTAAAGCTTGCTGTGTGTGTATGTCTATGTGTGCATGTGTATATGTGTGCATGTCTATGTGTATGCATGTGTATGCATGTGTGTACATATGTTTGTGTAGGTGTATATGTGTGCATGTGTATATGTGTGTGTGCATATGTGTGTGTATATATGTTTGTGTAGGTGTATGCATGTGTGCATATGTGCATGTGTGTATGCTTGTATATATACATGTGTGTATATGTGTGCATGTGTATGCATGTGTGTGTATACATTTGTGTAGGTGTATGTGTGTGCATGTATGTATGTGTGTGCATGCATGTGTATATACAAGTATGTAGGTGTGTGCATGTGTTTGTGTGTACATGTGTGCGTGTACCATTTTACGAGGGTTCTTTCCCCTTGCATATTGTTTGAGCTCTTAGAAGAACATCGAAAATGTGTCATCATCAGTTCATGCAGAGGGAGCTGCATTAAGGTGTCACCAAGATGATAAAACAGCAATGACTCCAAAGAGAAGAGGTGAGGAAAAGAGAGCCGCTCAGCCGAAGTCACTGTGCTCTCAGTAGCTCCTCGGGATGAGGGAATGGAGGGAGGGGCTGCTGGAAGCACAGGCCTGAGAAAAGCATGCTAGCTTATGAGAGCCAGACTGAGTTTCCTCCTTCCCCCGGAAGCTTCCAGGAACCCACATCTGAGGTCCCCCAAGGCTGAAGAAGCGCTTGATGCTTGTTAGAACATATTAGAGTTGGAATCTCTTCCCACCATAGGCTCTTGGCTGGGAGAGCAGCTCTGATGCTCCTCCATGCAACTGCTTAATGCCTGCTGTCTTAGTCGGGGTTTCCATTCCTGCACAAACGTCATGACCAAGAAGCAAGTTGGGGAGGAAAGGGTTTATTCAGCTTCCACTTCCACGTTGCTGTTCAACTCCAAAGGAAGTCAGGACTGGAACTCAAGCAGGTCAGGAAGCAGGAGCTGATGCCAAGGCCACGGAGGGATGTTCCTTACTGGCTTGCTTCCCCTGGCTTGCTCAGCTTGCTTTCTTATAGAGCCCAAGACTACCAGCCCAGGGACGGTACCACCCACAATGGGCCCTCCCCGCTTGATCACTAATTGAGAAAATGCCTTACAGCTGGATCTCATGGAGGCATTTTTCTCAACTGAAGCTGGGAGGCTCCTTTCTCTGTGATAACTCCAGCTTGTGTCAAGTTGACACACAGCCAGCCAGGACACCCACTAAAAAGACTGGTGGTGTGGCAACAAAGTTAATGGACTTTCCAGGCTGGTGGCTCTTCTGGTCTCCTTCTGCCCCTGTCCATTAGCTCCATGACTCTTCATTCAAAGGTCACCAGATGACCCCAACATGGGACAGCACAGTGCAACTGTGACTTAGAAATGTGAGATTGTGCGTCTATCTTCACGGGTGGCTCTCATGTCCATCCATAGATTTGTCCAACTTGACCATGGACATCACCTGTGGTTGTGATCATTCAACACACACCTCAGCCCGAATCCTTGGCCTCTTCCTGTGTTTCTCATTTTCCCAGTTCCTCACAGAATAATTAAGGAAGCATTGTGTTGAGAGGAAGAACTGGAAGCAAACCACCCTGACAGCCCATCCAATGAGTGACCCCTTCTGCTGCAGCCACCTGCTGGTGTCCACTTTCCTGTGTCCCGCTGACGGCACAGAATCATGTGATCTATCTTGACAGCACCCTTACTCACCGGGAAATCCACATTCAGAAATCCCAACCCCTAACACAGTAGTATCAGGCCTTTAGTACGGCCGTTAGGGGGTTACTTAGCTTACGTGAGGCTAGGAAGATTGAGCCCCCATGATAGAATGAGTGCCCTTCTGAGGAGTAAAAAGAGCACCATACTGTTCTGTGTGTGAGGGCAAGCAAGACTGAAACTGCCTGCAAAAGAGGAAGGTAGTTCTTACTGGACCCACCCTACTGGTACGTCATGAAAGGAAGGGAGGCCTAAGCCATGGTCAGCACTAGCTTGTTAGAGCAATCTGTTGGATGAGGGCACGGTGGTGTAGAGACAGCTTTTAACACCAAGCCATGCCAACCAAGCCTTATCTTGAGCCTTATTCTCCAGAACCACACAGAACTCTTTTTAGTATATAAAACATTCTTGTTGTGGGCATTCATTGCACTAGTACACTTTTCTACGAGGAAATACTAGCATTGAGCATATACAGCCATCCTCCCCCCTTCTGCCTGTCCCCTGTCCCGTCCTGTCTGTCACCTTCCTTCCCTAGCCACTTCCACTTTCATACCACATATACATACATAGTTTTATATATCTCATAAAATCTAGTAACCACAGATGAGAAAGATGAAGAAAGAAGAAAACGAGAAAGAACAAGACATTTGCCAGAAGCTAACTTAATTCACTTAATACGATGGTCTCTCATCCCACCGTTTTCCCGCAAATGGCAAAATAATCTCATTGTTATTTATGGCTGAAGAAGTCCCACTACGTATGCGCCACGTTTCCCTCATGCATCTTGTTGGGCACCCAGGTTGGCTCCACAGCTTAGCTCTTGTGGATAGTGCTACAGTAAACACTGATGTGCAAGCATCCCTTTGATATGTCACCTGGCAGTCCTTTAGGTAAGCCATTTCTATCCTGTTCTTCTATCCTGGAGTCTCACACCACCACCTGAAGGAGCTCTCTATGGGGATGAGCTTCTAGAAGGTCCCTCTCCCTTGCCAGCTTGTAGAGCACACCGTAAAGCTTGACAAGGAAACTTTCCTAACTTTTTCTTTTAAATAAGAGTTTTCAATTATCATCACGTCTGTGAAATGTAAGCCTGGCAGTAAGACCTGTTAGAATATCACCGGCTCATTACCGGTGTGCTAATGGGAGCAGAGCGAGGGTGGTCTTCTGGCCCAACAGCTCAAGTCCACATTAGCTGCTGCTTAGAAAAAAGGCTGCAAAACACCATCCCTAATGATTTAACAGCTTGTCTCCGAAAACACATTAACCAAGGGAGCTTTTAAATATTAAGAAATAATTACACCAGCGCAGTGTTGTCCTTACTCAAATTACATCACATCAGGGCTCAGCTAGATAAATAAGTTTAGTGAAAGAACATGGTCTTGTAAAAATGAAAAACTTACCCAGTGAAATGCTATTTCCAGTTGATGGCAGGAAGGTGGGCTGAGGGAAGGGAGAATTAATGGGAATATCCAGGCGACTTTCCCAAATGGATACTTAGAGTCAGCCTCACCCTGTGCAAATTAATTCTCCAATATAGGCATTTTCAACTCTTATTTTCACACCATCTCCAAGCCACCTGGAGATGGATTCTACTTGAAGGAGCTAGAGGAGACCAGGGGCCTCATGTGCTCCAGGGCAGCCACGAGAGCCCAGCTTCGGTCTAGAAGTTAGAACCCAAAGAACCTGGAACCATCTTGGAGCTGTGGATCTGGCTTACATTAGAACACAGGGGAAAGTTCCATCCCTGCCTGGATAGGAAACTTAGTTTGGGGAAAGGAAAAAGTTTAAAGAGTCTGATACATTGTCCCTCAACACTAAGGCTACTGAACCCCAAACCCCACCATTGAACATTACCCTCTTTCTGAAAAACTTAACCTGGATAGAACATTTGGGTAATTTACATGTGAGTGTGGGTGAGTCTTATAGACTACCTCCATTCCTCCACCCAAAGAAGACTCCAGCAATTTGAGGTCACTGAGCACTGGGCACAGAAAGCCTTGAAGGAAGAAAATAGAAGACTCACTGCATAATTTTGCTCCAGTTAAGGCCACTGGCAAGCTCTGGGTCTTCTGGGTCTACAGGCTTCCAGGGGAGTGCCTTGCTCCCTCCAGCCCAGGAACCAACAGTTCTGTAGCCCAGCAGATTGATGGGACAATAGCCTTTCTAGGGGTGACTTCTGAGAAGACAGTTGAAGGAGACTGAGGAACTACTGTTTAGGCTTCAGCAGAGTTGGGTAACATGAACTCCCACCCTGGCAGCCCTTGGTGTGGCAACTTCAGTTTTTCCATTTTCCTTTCCTTTGGTGTGAAGAAACTCTGCCTCTTAGTCAAATTAACAGCATGGTGGGGCAGAGCTTCAGGGCTGGACTTTCATAGGCTTCCTAATGACCTGCTTAATTATTTATTCTCCTTGGAGCTGAGTTTGCCTCTGATAGACCTAGGGGCCTAGGCACTGACTGATGAGGCCTGGTCTCCTTGGTGGGTCCAGTGTGGAGTCCAAGCATCAATGCTAGATTACAGGATACTCTCTCTTGGCACATAGGCTGGAGCATGAGGCTTGTTTATATTGTTTATCCATTAGGTTTGTGTGCTGTTTATTTTCATCTTGGCACAAGTCAGCATCACCTAGGAAGGGGAAACTTGAATTGAGGAATTACCTTCATAACAATGGCCTTGGGCAAGCCTGTGGTGCATTCTCTTGATTGGTGATTGATGTGGGACTGCCCAGCCCACTACTGGAGTACCATACCTGGTCTGGTGGTCCTGAGTGTATAAGAAGGCAAGCCAAGAGGAGTGAGCCAACAAGTAGTACTCCTCCATGGCCTTTGCTTCAGTCCCTACCCCCAGCTTCCTGCCCTGCATGAGTTCCTGTCCTGACTTCCCTCAGTGATGGACTGTGAGCTTTAGGATGAAACAGATCTTATTCTTCCCAGGATGCTTTTGGTCATGCTGTTTATCTCAGCTATAGAAAGCAAATTGGGACAGTTGGCAAAAGCCTCAGAGAAGCTCAGTGCCTGGGAGGAAACCACTGTTTAGATTTCCCAACAAAGTCAACTGCTTTGGGAGCATTTGTATCTCTCCTGTGCTCTGAAATTAAACATGCTCAGAAACCAAGAGCTCTTACATTGAAGCTCAGATGGCAAAAGCCAAGCATCTCTGCCACCAGGGTCATGTTCCATGCTAGCAGAAGGTGGCATTCTATGCCTACATTGTACTTCTTCCTTCTGAACATACTAATTGTTTCAGTAACCCTCCCAACGTGGGCAACCCTCTAAGATGGGCAACCCTCTACATGGACCACCTTCTAACATGGGTAACCTTCCTAACATGGACAACCCTCTATCATGGACAACCTCCTATCTAACATGGACAGCCCTCTAACATGGACAACCTCCTATCTAACATGGACAGCCCTCTAACATGGACAACCTCCTATCTATCATGGACAACCTCCTATCTAACATGGACAGACCTCCTAACATGGACAGACCTCTATCATGGACAACCTCCTATCTAACATGG
>JADRCH010000057.1:3890406-3942364 GCA_019843965.1 Rhynchomys soricoides
ACATGGACAGACCTCTATCATGGACAACCTCCTGTCTAACATGGACAACCCTCTAACATGGGAAACCTTTGAACATAGGCAACCCTCCTAACACAGACAACCCCTCTAATATGGGCAGCTCTGGTGAATCGGTCAATCCTCCTAACTATGAGGGTCTATGAGAGACTCCGAGTGAAGTGCTCTTTGCTAATTAAATGCTAATTAAATGCTTCTCATTTCCACAACCACAGGCAAGTTGTCACTAACCCTTCTTTAAAGACCTGTCTAGTTAAGCGTGAACTTAGCTAGAAACTACATGATAGTGGTGAACTAAACAGTAACGGAATGGATAAAATGAACTACCTACAGTTAGATCTATAAATACATTTCTTGGTCTTCTTATGAACCATGTTTTATGTTCAATGCTCAGGGAAATTCCTGACATAATAAGCAGGAAGCAAACAGTAGTTATTTGTCACCTCTACCTGGTATGAATTAGTCAGGAGGAGCACAAAGCTTATTCACTGCATATTTTCTAACACGCGCGCGCGCGCACACACACACACACACGCGTACACACACACACACACTCACACACACACACACTCACATGCATTCACACATGACAAGCACATGCACACATGTCAGGACATGCAAGTGAAGTCAGATGGCAACTTGAGAGAGTTGATTCTCTCCGCCTACCATGTTTGTCCAGTGACCAAAATCATGTCGCAGGCTTGGAGGCCAGCACACTTACCCACTAAGCAATCTCACCAGCTGCCATTCAGTATTTTTACCATCTCTATACATTTTTAACATGGAAGTAAATTCTTCTTGCCAAGGCAGTCCATATCTACATTTTTTTTTAATTTTAAAAGCTTCCATCAAATGGTAAGAGAGCAGTTTTCTGTAAACCTTGGAATTCTGAATATTTAGTTCTTATTTCATTGAAGTCGAGGAAGTAAATCTTATTCCAAGTGATGTTTAAGGGCTAGAATGTAATGTATAATATCTGCCCATCATTCCCAGGCCGACAGTTAGATTATCATCATAACAACTCTGATGAGACTGTAGGGAAAGAGGAAGCCTGACTCACTGCTGATTGCAATATAAGTTTCGAGAACACTAAAGAGGTATCCCTAGTGCTCCCGAATAGGTGCTCCAAAGAGCTAAGCTACACCCTGCAGAGATCCTGTATACGGCACCACACAATTATCCTGGATAGAAAATATACCCTGGTGCCCATTCATAGAAGAGTGGCTAAAGAAAATGCATTATATATACATCATTTGCAGGAAACTGGATAGAACAGGAGATCTGCTGGTCAGAGAGAAAAATGTCATGCTTCTCCCATAAGCAGAATCTGGATTTTAAACAGAGACTTAAAATTAGAAAGGAGACTCTCTGGTGAGACTGTTTTATTTTATATTTATTTATGTACTTACTTATTTTGAAACAGGGTCTCACTATGTAGCTCTGGCTTGTCCTCAGACAAAGATCTGCCTGCCTCTGCCTCCAGAGGGCTGGGATTAAAGGTGTGCGTAATCACCATGCCTGGCCCAGAACCAGGGATATTTGGGAAGAGGACAGAGACACATGGTAACGGTAGAGGAACAAGAGAGAATTATAGGATAAAAATGAATGCAGTACATAATATACCTGTATGAAGATAACATGACACATCGTATTCTTTAGTGTGTGTGGTGTCTGCATGTGTTCCTGGACATAGGAGCACTTGTGAGGGGTGCATGCCTGTGTTTACATGTGTAGAGGTGAGATAGACACCAGGCTCTTCCTCTGTGCTTCCCTCCCCACTCTGGTTTTTGAGCTAGTGTCCCACTAACCTTGGACCGTGCAGGTTTGGCTCGATGGGATGGCGAGCGAGTCCTACTTGTCACTACCTCCCCAGTGTGGGATTTATCGACATGCACTGCCAGGCCTGGCTTTCAGGGGGGTAGAGGACTCAAACTGGATCCTCATGTTTGCTTAGTGGGAACTACCACAAGTCTTGTCCTCGGCCCACAAACCGAGTCTGCACAATGGGCACATTCTAATGAGAACTTTTTCAGTAATATTTTGCATTTTTCCCTCTTAGTTGTTTTTGCTTCCCTCTCTTGGCATCTTTATGGTATTTGTCAACTGTTTTCTGGTTGTACTAGACACTTACTAGTCACCATTGGACGACCTCAAATTAACAACTGTTGCATCTTCCCTTTGCTATCTGTTTGGACACAAGTTTATTGATCTGCTAAGATTTTGTCCCTCAGCGGCACAAATAGCATGCCATTTAATTTGGCATCTGCACCGTGTGAGCTCCCCACTAGGGACTGATAAAGGTGCAGGGTGTGGGAGGGACGGAAGGCTATTACTGCTTTCGAAGAAGTAGGGGGAGAAACATGGCTTCTTTGATGGCTGTCATCTCACCTTTGGACTTTTATCACAGATGTTTGATGCTGCTGGTTGGCAGATGGAATAGGAAGATAAATGTGCCAGTGTGAATAGCTTTAATATCAAAATGGATATGAGGTGCACGCATAATTCCTCCAGGAGACAGTCATGTCTGTAAGTTTTAGCAGGCACCATTAGGGACCCCTTCAGGCTCGTGGGGCCAAAAGGTGAGCATGATTGAGGTGCCCTTGACCATGAATATTCCATGCCCAGGCATCCCCTTTTCACCCAGGCTGTGTGCCGATACAGGCTTCTCCAGACTGAGTCCTCAGCTGACTGATGAATACAAAGCACCTCTTGGAACAAAAGGCATTCAAGATTCCCTGAAGACAAGACAACCTACTTTGGTTTCTGTGTCTGGTACCGGGGTATCAACGGAGATAAACCGCTGACTGACAGGGAGGTGGAATACAGAATAACACAACTCATTGTCCTCCCATTGACTGGAAGGATAATAGGGGGTTAGGGAGTCACCGTAATGTCACAGACCACTGTGAACTTGGGAGAACTTAAGGATCAGAAAGTAACATGAAACAAGGAGAGAAACAGAGATAATATTGGGTTACTGAACATTCTCAAATTGTCCTGAAACGCATCCCATCCCTTTGGAGGGGGCATGTTTTTGACAAGGAGCACAATGGGAAGAAACTAGCAGTGGTAACAATATCAGCATTTTCTTTCACTACAGGCCGTAATGTGAACTTCTTAGAAGACACCTCCTTTCACCACGCCTTTGTTGTCCTGTCTATTGAGGAACCCAGAGACCAAAGTCGCTGCCTTGTTCCGGGGCTGTCTGAAAGCAAGGAGCTTGCTTCTCCTGGCCAAGGACAGCTGCCCTGTTGTGAAGGACTGCCTGGGTTTGCAGCCAAGAGCAGAGGAAGGGAACAGGGAGGGAACGTGAGAGGGAAGAGAGGGAACCGCAGGGGGAAGAATTTGGGGCACACAAGTGAAAGCAGAGGAAGTGGAGAGTGCAGGTAGCTGTGGAGAAATGAAAAGGGAGATCTGTGCTGAGGGAAGAGGGTTGGGGTGGATTTGAATGCTCCGTCATTCCAGGGTCCAGACCTGTGTCTCCTCAAGCGTCATTTATATTTCAACAATGTGAGAACCAATTCACTTCTGCGGTTATGTTGTTGGAACCAGAAGTTTATTCTCAAATTACTTATTCTTTGAGAGGCTATTTTAGTTATTAATTGGAAACTTTTTTAAAATCTGTGATACCCTACACTATAGTACCCTTTCAAAGCTCTCACCCCAGAGAAGGTGTTGATTGACTAAGGGCCCTGAGCTATGACCACCTACCCTCAGAACGTGAGCTGAACTCGATGGGTTCTCTCCTAAAGCTGAGAAACATTATTGTGCACACACACATACACACACACACACACACACACACACACACACACACTACTTCAACGTTGTATGCAGAGGGCTCAAAGCCACGAAGTCTATTTCCAGACCTATCCAAGATCACAGGCCCAGATGGAGCGATGTCATTCCAGAGGTTGGGAAGAGGGATACATGATAAACCAGCTTGCCACACAAGGGGAGGACCAGAGTTCAGGTCCTTTTCAAAATTGCATTTGTGTAATATCTGTCTGTAAATTCAGCATTGGGAAGATTGGAGACAGTGGATGGCTGGGGTAAGCTGGCTATTTAGACTAACCAAACCATTGATCCCCTGCCTCAGTGAACCAAAATGGAGGAAAGCACCTGGTATCAGCCTTTAGCCTCCACACACATAACCAAACCCATGCACACATGCACACACTCATGTATCCACACACATGCATGCACATGCACGCTCGTGCATACACACACACACACACACACACACATGCCAAAAGAAAATAAAGTGCTGATTCAGGAAGTCTAACACACAGCTAGCATAAACCAGATGACCAGTAAACACCTACAGCTTCAAATTATGGCCGTGACCACATCAGTTGGATGCTCCAGACTGCCATGGCCAAAATCTACCACATGGTCCTCACTCCACCTTCACAGCTCCCCTCATTTCCAAGATTCATGTGGAGGTTCGGTAACTTCAATACTGACGGCATACTGGTTGGGGTGGCACTTTGGGTGCTACTTGTTGATGCTTTAAATGGCACCTGGAAGCTTTTCAACTGCAGGCAACGATCGGATGTGATCCTAAGGAGACACAAGACAAACAAGCTGAGCCTGAATCCCCAACATGGCTTCCAAGAGTAACTTTCCCTTAGTAAAAACCAGGCGGAGAGTATAAAAGCACTTCCTAAAGCCACAATAAACAAGTCTGCTTCTGCTTTTCACTTGACTCCCAGAGTCTGTGTCTCCAGGCCTTCTTACTCCCAACCATTCCAAGGGGCCAAGGGCTAGGGCTATTTGATTTCGTATCGCTCTAAATGGGGACCGTTAGAGAGCCTCACTACTGTTGAGTGCAGGTAACAGGGAATTAGGCAAGTTGTTTCCTGGAGGAGTAAACTGAGACATAACCAAGAGGAAGGAGGGCTTGATCCAGTAAGGTGGCAAGAGTTGCCAGCACTAGACTCAGCAGGAAGAATGTCCCTGTTCAGGGACAAGTGCTGGTCCCTAGGGACACCAGCAGCAGGAGGGAGAACACTTGTGCAAGATGAGCAGGGAAAAGTGAACATAATTCATATTATAAGAATACAGTGAAGTCGGAGAGGCAGCTCACTCGGTCGAATGCCTGATGTGCAAGCATGAGGCTGTGTCTTGGCTTCTCAGAACCCGCGTAAAAACCTGGTCGTGGTAGCATGCAAAATGCTGTGTGTGTGTGTGTGTGTGTGTGTGTGTGTGAGCCCTGGTCTCAGTGAGAGACCCTGTCTCAAAATATAAAGTTAATAGTTCTTAAGATCTGACACCCAAGTTTTAACACACACACACACACACACACTGACACACTTACACATATATACACATGCTGGCACATACTTCTACACACAGAATACACACATTTTAAAAAGAACTCATAGAAGAAGACAAAAGCTTGACCAAAAAGAGATCCAGTAAGTTATAAGGAAACAGTTTTGCTTTGCTTTATTTTCTGATATATCAAAGTGATCCAAGGGGTCACTGACAAACGTGGAAGTGAGAACCTTGGAGGCTAAAGATAGAGAGCTTTCCTGGATCTCAAGGGATGGAGTCTACAGAGGACTGCTTTGGGGCACAGAGACTGTTAGCAGTGCCCGTTGCAGCTTGCAGGTATGTTTCAAGGGTCCAGTTTGTTTCAGAGCCAGCAGTGGCTGCTCTTCCCACTGTGGCCATGGCTGCTCTTCTCACTGTGGCCAGCAAATCCAGCAGTTTCCGTATAGTAACTTAGTTCATTATTGGTGTAACACCCATAAAGGTCCTATGCTATAACTGGCATTCTTGAATAACAGATAAGGAAGAGGAAGCTCACAGAGAGTAAGACTCTTATATTGGGAATTTGCCTGGCCAGTGGCTGCCTTAGAATCTAAACCCAGATTCCATGGAAGAATAAAGGACAGCAATAGAAAAAATGGTGCTTATGTCTGTGCATAAAACTAAGTTTCCTGTCACCAAAGACATGTCTGGATTTTAACATACAAACAAACCAACCAGGCCTGGAGAGATGGCTCAGTGGTTAAGAGCATTTGCTGCTCTTCTGAAGGGCCTGGGTTCAATTCCCGGAACCACAGGTTTAGCTCACCATCATTTGTATCTCCAGCCCCAGGGATCTAATGCCCTCTGCTAGTCTCAGTGGGCAGCAGGCATGCTTGTGGTACCTGGACATACAAGCAAGCACAACACTATGCACATAAAATGTTCAAAACAGCAATCAGCAAATAGTGGTGGCCATTGTTACCACCACCATCCATGCCTGACCCTCTCCGCTTAGGTTTGTGTTATTCCTACTTGCCCATAACTTTAGTATCATTGATTATCTTAGGCTGTTATTTAGTTTGCCCAAGACACACTCACATGCTTTTCCCTGGTGTGTGAGTGTGTGTTATACGCATGTGTGTGCCAGTGTGCTTACCCATGCGCACTCCTATGGTGGCTGCAGACCATCTATGGGTCCTTTTCCTCTATTGCGTCCCACATTTCTCTTATTCTTTCCTTCCTTCCTTCCTTCCTTCCTTCCTTCCTTCCTTCCTTTTCCCTTTCTTTCATTCATTCATTCTTTGAAACAGGCTCCCACAAAGCTCATGGAGGTCTCCATTCAACTACTCTGATTATCCAACCAGATCTGGAGATCATTTTGTCTCTGACAATCCCCCTTCCCCCCCAGCCCCCCAGTTTCTCGATCTTGCTACACCGGCCACTGCATGGATGTCGGCAGTTCGAATTCAGGTCATGATACTTGTGTGGTCAGCGCTTTACCCAGAGCTGCCTCTGTAGCCCTGAGTGCTGATCTCATTCAGTCTTCATCTCTGGTGAGCTTGCGACACTTCAGGCACTATGGGAGACGTAAAACTGAGCATGACATAGCTTGTTGTCCCGAGGCTTCTCCATCAGCATGGCTTTCCCAGAGCAAATGCTAAGCCACATATCTGCTACGTGGGAGTGTAGCACAGCCACTGACAAGATGCAGAAGTGGTGACTGAATTAATAAGAGCCTTCACCTCTTGCGCTCTGGGTTCTAGGCTTTTCTATAGGAAATGGAAAGCCTTCAAGGGTTTCCACAAACTGCAGCCTTAGCACCTTTCCCCCCTCTCAACACTGAGCATTAGTTGAGGCACTGCTGGGTGCCGTTCCTTTTAATCTCGTTTCATTCATGACTCCAAACAAGTTTGAAGGTTGATAGCTTAACTGTATGTGAGTCACACTTCAGCACACATACCTAATAAGGCCCTGCTGAGCTGTTAGATAAGATGTCATGCGTTCCCTCTGAGAAGACAGCCCCAAAACAGAATCAAATAAAACAAACAGAACCCAGTCTTCAAGGCTTTATTTTGGCTTCTATGGGATCCCTTTTCTTTACCCTAGAGATGTTTGCCTAGAATGTTTTTGAAAGGAAGGGAGGGAGGTGCAGTAGGAAAGGAAAGGGGAGGGGAGGGGACTTCTCACCGTGAAGAGTCCATATCTACCTCTTTTCTGAGGGCAAGGGGAGAAACTGAGCCAGGGGGAAAAGCCAACAGCCATCTGAGTTCACTGCAGGACATAGACTTTCTGAGGCTCAGAGCCTGCTCCCTACCACAGCTGACTCCCTAACTAAAGCCCAAAGCACTCTTTGTCAAGTCTCTGAACTTGAGTTTTCAGTTTACTGAAGTCCATGATTTCTGTTGCCAAGAAGACTGAATGGCACAATGATTTTTGGAGATGGGAATCCTAGGATTCATAAGTCCCTGTCTGCGACAGTTCATTCAGTAGTCAGGGTCTCACGGGGCCATTTATAAATTAGGCGTATAAATACAAGCAGTCCATGAAGGCAAGGCAGGAGGCAGTCTGGGTGAGTGCTCTGTCTATGTCAGTGGCTGCTTCCTTGAGTGTTCTAATAGGTGCACCTCTCCTCTGACTAGCGCTGGATGTGTCTGCTTCCACAGCATGGGGTCATCCATTGCTCTTCATTTAGTTAATGCTGCAGTCCCCAAGGGCCTGGGGACTGTAACTGGACAGTTGGGGTTAGGAGGTTAAGAAAACTGCCACACAGCCAGGCCTCACAACTCTGCAGGCAACTTTTTACTGGCTGGTTCTTTCTTAGAGCTTCTTTTAAGAGTCTCTGGAGAGCCCTAGTCCTGCCTCACACTCCATCAAGAGAGAAGCCCCGAGATGGAGCCATCCCAGCCTGTACCAGTCTCAGCAGACATGGGCACAGTCCTTCAGTTTTCATTAAAGATTTCTAGGAAATGAATGGCAACATGAAAGTTGCAGTCGGGCTACTGCCAGATAAAGAACCGTAAAGAGCCACGTGCGGGCTTTAATTTCAACCCTAATGCGTCTTAAGTGCAGCGTTTAAAGCATCTCGGAACTTCAGCAAGTTTGCCCTTTTTCCCCCTGGAAATTCTACTTTTACTTACTGTTTGTTTCTGACCACTTCACACACTAAAATCCTTCAGGAGGCTCTCAGTGGAGACGTGCAGTAGAAAACTGATGTGATGTCCAGAGGAGGCTGAACAACAGGTGGAGCTGGTCAGGAAAGCAGCAGTGCCAATCCCCGGAGCCCCGCAGAGCTGGCTTCTTCCTCCAAGTGTCAGATGCCTTAGGTCTGGTGGCTTCCTCTTCAGGTGATGGTCAGCACCTGATCTACATGAACCTAAACCCCATAGACTGAGCTCGGCACACCCAACAGCTGTTGTCAGGGTGGGAGGTGGGGGAGGGGTATTTGAAATACCATGAAGTCACTAAACCCTCACAAGAGGGACCTAGGTCTCTACAACAAAGACATGTTACCCACATTTTATAAGGCGGTACAGTATTTGGGCATGGTACCCAGGGACTTTCAAGGAAAACCAGCAGCCAACAGGAGGACGTGCGGTGGAAGTTCTAACCCAGCCTTACCTGGTCAGCCATACTGCACTCAGCGGAAGCTTCTGGTGTCCTTAGTGGCACCTCCTCCCCTGCAGCACTCCTGCTGATCCTGTCTGCAGCTCCAGAAGGTTCTAGAATACCTCCTTAGAGCAAGGATATCTCAAGGGATCTGGGGAGTGCTGCCAGACCGTGGAGGGTGGCATGGGGAAGCCCGCTGCCGGGCATCTTCCTGCTGAAAGGAAGGTGCCATGTTCTCTGTTCTGGTTTGGGGAGACAAATAGAGAGGATGGTATGAGTAGAATGGGCGGTGAGGGATTCTTAGGTACAGACACAGACTGAACTTCTCACACCCACTGGTGGCAGGAAAAACGTAGGCTAGCTTCCATCACGGTCCAGAACCACAGGGCTTTAGAATTATCTAGGTGGGAGCTGAGTGTCGGCGCCTCCCTTTGATTCCACAAAGTTCCGTTTCATGGTCAGTAAAATATCTCCTTACTAGCATTTGTGGCTGAGGCACCCATGGCCAAGCACTCACAGCCACTCCCACAGCAGGCTGGAATCTACAGGAAGTGTGTTCTGGGGACTGGAGAGATGGCTCAGTGGTTAAGAGCATTTGTTCTTAAACGTTCTTAAGGACATGGGTTTAATTCCCAACATCTGTATGAAGGCTTACAAATGACCCATAACTGCAGCTTCAGAGGATCAGATTCCCTCTTCACTCAAGGGCACCAGCACACACACAGTGCATATAAATGCATGCAGGTGCACACACATACACATAAACAAAAACAAATGAAAATAGAATGTAAGTTCTAGTCTACAAAGATCATGAGAAACAGAATGGGAACATCTAACCTATGCCCTCAACAGGGAGATTCCAGAGCAGGGACTTAGAGTCAGGTAACCTGGTCACACAGGTCACATTCCATGTTACCTCACTTTTGTAAGGTTAAATGAAACAAACTCAGGAATACCTGATGAAGAAGAATCGCTATCATGCCAAGTCATAAGAAAAGGCCACTGTCCTCAAGCATGGCTTCTGAAACTAGAACAAGCAGTATATCACCATGCCACTCAGGACTCTGAAACTTTGATCTTGCATCTTCAGTTCTAAAACATTCTTAAGTATGTAAATACACATCCTCCACCTGCATAGATTCACATAGACACACGAGATTGATAAACATGGATCTCTGTAAATGAGATTTCTCTTCTTGTATTCACACACATAATATTATATTGGTATAATAATTTTAGAGGAAGGGGAAAAGAGAATTTCTGATCATTATGCCTGCTCTCTGGGGACTGTCTTGGTCATTCAGTATTGAGGGCCACCAAGAAGCCACCTTGCTCACGACTATTGAAAAGGCGTTTCTGGTGACCAGGTGACCCCTGCCTTACTTTATCACAAAGACTTGTGATTCTTTCTGTTTAGTCTGTAAATGAAGTCATCAAATGGCACAGAACTGACCCTGTGGGACAGAAGGTTCAAAAATAGGCTGGTCTGTGAGAGCAGCCACCAACATCTTTAGCCCTTCTGCTTTCAACCCCTGCTTCCTCATCAGCACCCTGCTCCTGGACCCTCTCAGATGCTCAGTAGTGGCCAACCTTTCCTCTGTGCACATACGTGTGAGTGTGTGTGTGTGTGTGTGTGTGTGTGTGTGTGTGTCTGGTATATGTGGATAGGCGCACACATGCATGCTTCATTTTGAGCCTAATCCACAGAACTTTCACGGCACGTTTTGGGCGACATCTACATGGAGTCATTAACACCCCAGGTGCTGAAGTACTTGGAAGTTTCAATGAGAAACACTCGGGCCATGTCTGGTATAACACTAGCATGTCCTGGGAGCGGAACAGGGTCCTATCCAAGCAGGGAGTTGGACTCCAGAAGGGAAGACCCAGTTTCACGTCACAAGGGAAAGTGAGGCAGGCTATCCTGCAGTACCTTGCATCCTTCCACAAGGCAAGGAAGGTGGAGACCGGCTTACAGCCAGGTGGAGGCTAGCTCTCGGACTCTCCCTCTGCCTTGCTGCCGAAATGGGGATGTGGCTTTCTTAGGAGAAGATGGCCCCCGGACAGTGGCTTCCTCTGATTCAGTCACTCAAGCCCACCACACAGGCAGGCAGGCAGCAGCCCCACCTCCCACATAGCCTCTGTGCACTTCTGGACCTCTCTGACCACTTGTGATCGAGTGCCATTCCCAGGCCAGAGAAGGCAAGCGGGGGAAGGCTGCCCCTGCGGGGCTGAAGGGCAGCTGTTTATATTATAATTAGGGTTTTACAGCATAAACTGAAATGTAGCTGGACCATTTCAACAAGGCACTGGAGGTAATTACCACTGCTAGAGGCGTTCTCCACTGCCAATTACTTCTCTCTAATTGAATGACTCAGGCCACACTGTCTGAGACCAGGGAGAAGAGTTTGCTTTCAAATATGGACACTCCTGCAGGATCTCAGCCCAGCAAGAAGTTTAACACACTCTCATCCAGCCTTCATGCGTGTGGGTGGGTGGGACAGAGAGAAAGATCGCCAGATCTAAAGTTCCACCACTTACTGGCTCAGGCAGAGGGACCTCCCTACATCCGTTCCGAGGAAGAAATGAAATGTTGCTTGCATTAGCCAGCTCTCCATAGCTCTAAAATGTTATCCGAGACAATCAACGTACAAAGCTGAAAGGTTCGTGCTGGCTTCCGTTTCCAGTGCATGACAGGGCCTATAAGGCATATCACTGTGGAAGCCCGAGGAAGAAGAAGTCTGCTCACTTCCGGGAGGCTAAGAACACTAAGAGACCAATAGGAAGGAGTCAGGGCTCCAACACCCCTCTGCAGACTTGTCTCCAATGACTTAACTCCCTCCCAAGAGGCCTAGCCTGAAATTCCCATCAATGGCACTGAGGCTAAGGATCAGCCGTTAACATAACACCTTTAGTAGTCACTACACAAACCTACAAATGGTAATTCTAACACCGGCACGTGGAGAGCGCTTAATAATGTCTCACCAAAGTAAATGATTCTGACAGACATAGCTAGGAAGCAACTCGAGCTTGTCTTTTGTCTATACATATGGGAGAAACTGAGGTAGAAAGTATATCCAAATCCCACAGAAAGAACTTGAGAAAGGAGGGCCGCAGGAGAGGAAGCACGTGGCTACTTGGCCTGATAGAAATGAATTCCTTTGGGTTGTAGTAGGAACAGCCCCTCCCAAGAGGTTGACACATCTCCAAGATGCCCCGCCCCAGAGCATTTGTGTTCTTGTCTCACTCACCTCCGTGTCTCTATAAAGCCCCCACTATTCTCCATAGTGCTACAGCTGCATCCGTGGCTCAGGCAAGCCCGATTAATGCTGTATCCATGCTCACAGCACTTTGAATTTCTTACATCTTATTCTACCACCATATTCATTGGTCCTTACAGCCACCTGAAAACAAATAGTAATCCTCCTGGTGTACAAACCACAGAATGTAGGCCAAGCAAGCTTGAGTAAACCACATAAACCCAATCTAGACAAAAACACAAGTCTCTGCTTCCAGTTTTCCCCACTGCTCCTCTGGAAGGAAGCCATCTCAGCTCCCAGAGTAACCACACAAGCCCAGTCCGTAGCTGACATCTTTGATTTTGAAATTATACCATGTGGTTACAGTATCTTAGAAGCCAGGGACAGTGGTTCTCTGGCTTTGGCGTTTGTATATGTGTTAGTTATGGCTGTGATAAAACACCAAAAGTGATTATGAAAGAATTTTCTTTTGGCATATGGTTCCAAAGGGAGTCTGTAATGGCGGAGAGGCATGGCACCAGGTATTTGGGACAGGAAGCCAAGAGATCACATCTCCAATCACAAGCAGAGAGAGTGAATCGGAAGTGGGGTAAGACTATAAACCTGCATAGCCTGTCTCCAGTGGCGTACTTCCTCCAGCCAGGCTCACCTCCTGAAGGTTCCATGAGCTCCCCAGACAGCACCACCAACCAGGCACCAAGTGTTCACGTACCCGAGTCTATGGGGGAACATTTCTTGTTCAAACCATCACATCACCAAGTTTCTCTTGGAATGTGTTCAAAATACAAGTTGCAGGGTCACGTCTCTAGGGGCTTCTGATTGTCTAGGTCTAAGAGGAATCCAGGAACAGGATGCTTAAGAAGGTCCGCGGTTTTTATTTCAGTGGTTCAAGGACAGTTCTGTGAAAAGCATTGAACTTGGAAAGTAGCTGTAACCCAGGCTGAGTGGCTAACCTGCTGAACATCAGTTTCTTTATATGCAAGTAAAGATTAGGATATAGTATATCATTTCCGAGAATTAAGGGAGATAAAATGCGTGAAGTAGCAAACGCAGTGCCCAGAAAATGCTAAGTGCCCATGATATTTGTAACCATGAAGCACGGGCTGCCTCTATAGACACCAACACTATTGAAATGCAGACAAGCCTCTGACTATAGCTTGACGTCTTCTCAGGTGGAATCATTACATCTATAGAAAACCAAGACATGGAGGGAAAACATAAATAGGATTTGATAAATTGAAATTACCCATTATTAAAGCTGATTCATTTATCCTGATTTAGCTGCCTTGAGTGAGGGTGTTGGCAACCTCACCCTAATCAGCAGACACTGATGGATGGCAGAGAAAGGGGAGCTGGTGGGAATGCCAGGAGGGGCTTCTTGGGAATTGGCTCTGAGTTGGTGTGATCTGCCCAGAACCTCATAGCAGACAGCTCTGACAGGTCACAAAGGTGCACAGCCCACCCCATTATGACCAGCTGCTTCCTAATCTCCCTCTACCCTGCTGGAACTTCGAGTTCAAGTGCATCCTGGGATACCAGACTCCCTCCAACTGATCTTAGGTCTGTGTGGAGTGAGCTCTGTTAGGGAATGGTCTGGCTAGAACAAGCTTAGCATGAAACTGTCCCAGTGCCTGGAAGAAAGAACATAGCAAATCCTCCCACCTACTCCATGATTCACACATTGGTGGCAATGGCTACAGCTGCTGATACCTCATGTCCCACACCCTGATTCTATCTGAATCTTCTCTTCTTTTAAAAAAGCTAATGCTTATTAATTATGCAAAAATCAAGGGTTTCATCATGACCCTTTCATACATGAATGCCATGCACTTTGACCTTAGTCAACTCTTTGGTCACCACTTGTCATAGTCAGGGTTTGTATTCCTGCACAAAACAACATCATGACCAAGAAGCAAGTTGAAGAGGAAAGGCTTTATTCAGCTTACACTTCCACATTGCTGTTCATCACCAGAGGAAGTCAGGACAGGAACTCACATAGGGCCCGAACTTGGAGGCAGAAGCTGATACAGAGGCCATGGAGGGATGTTACTTGCTGGCTTGCTTCCCCTGGCTTGCTCAGTTTGCTTTCTTATAGAACCCAGGACTACCAGCCTAGGGATGGCACCACCCATAAGGGGTCCTCCCCCCTTGATCACTAATTGAGAAAATGCCTTACAGCTGGATCTCATGGAGGCATTTCCTCAAGGGAGGCTCCTTTCTCTGTGATAACTCCAGCTCGTGTCAAGTTGACACACAGAACCAGCCAGGGCAGCTCTTGTGTGTGGACGCGATGCACTTTGACCGTGCTCAGCTCCTTCTTGGATTTCCCTACCACTTCCCACATGGTTTCCCTCACATTTCTGTCTCTTTATTTTAGAACTGACACATGAGAGAAAATGTGCTATTTCTCTTTCTGTCTCTGGCTTTTTCCACTTAACATGTCACTCTCTGGTTCCACCCATCTTTTCTCAATCTGCCTTTAGATTTTGACAGAAATGTCTAATGAGGTATGAGGGGCTGTTAGCCACAACAGTAGTCTATCTGAGACAGATGTACTGAACCTTGTCAGAGAGACTTTTAGGAAAACTGTCATTTACCATGCTGCCTTTCTTCTGTGAGGCCATCTAGACTCCTACTCCCAAGTTGTGGGCTAGAAACTCCCTTGGCTGCATTTTGACAGCTTGACAACTACATCCTCAGTGATCTAATAAATCAGCATTTCCAGAATCCAATAGCAAGGTGGAAGAAGTGTCTTGCTCAGGGCCTGAGATGAAGAGAGCTGTGCTTCTGCCCTCTTTGGAACATCTGAGTCCCAGCATGCATCTGGGTGACTTCTACTCTAGAGAGCTGCCTTACAAGAGCTAGTCAGCCACCTCCATAGCATGCACAGAGACACCCTGAAAATCCCATCTAACAGTCTAGAGCAGGACCCTAGATGTCAGTGTCTCTGCCAGATTTGCTCCCCTGTTCGATGTCTCCATCGTGGTTGAGGTCAGCCTCATGCTTCCGTTTGCTTACACTCCAACACCAGGGCCCCCAACACCCCAACTCTCATGGCATAAATCTTGTAACTCTAGCCTCACTTGTCACGGTTAGACTCCTATCATTCTAGACCAGAGTTCCTAATGTTGCCCAGGCTAGCCCAGCAGCATTGAACAGGTTCCTGCTTGGTCTCTCGGACCCCTACAGTCCTGTCTCTGCACAGCAGTCTTAGAATGAATGGCACCATGCTACCTCCCATCCTTACCTCTACCTCACACTACACCATCTTTCTACTTCCCTTGCACAATACTCAGAGTGAAAGAAAAGTTCCCTCCTGACTCTTGTCTATCTTGTGAATTCCCGGGACCCCCTGTTCCTGTCTCCCTGCCTCGAATGCCCTCTCTCCACTAACCCAAACCTTTTCTTTTTTCTTTTTATACTTTATTTACAATTCATATGTTTCCCCCTTTCCAGATCTCCCCTTTGGAACCTCCCTATTTCTTCCCCCTCCCCCTGCCACTATGGGGGTATTCCCCCACCCACCCATCCGCTCTCATCTTCCCTCCTTGACATTCTCCTATACTGGAGGATCTAACACCCTCAGGCCCAAGGGCCTCTCCTCCCCCTGATGGCTAACAAGACCCTCCTCTGCCACATATGTGGCCAGCACCATGGGTCCCTCCCTGTGTTTGTAGCTCCATGGAGGGAGCAACAGTGGCAACTGTTCTGACCCCTCAAAACTCCTGGAGACTGAATCACCAACCAAAGAATAACTCAAGCCTTTTCAAGGAGCGCCTGGATGGGCTTCCTCAGACTATCCTCATCTCATTGACTCCACCCTGCCTTACTTCACAGAATTTCACAGAATTGAGACCTAGTAGTATTATCTAAGTATCTGGGTTTTTTTTGGGTGTTTCCAGTCCTACTAGGTTCTAAGTTTTTTGAGAGCAAAGAGAATAATTTTTGGTTCAGGCAAGGTCCTTCCTAGCATCTGACACATAACAAATGCTCAACATTTATTTGTTAAGCGAGTGAATGAACTGGTGGGCACGTGGGCCAGGCTCTCTTTGTTGCATCCTTTGAGAGTTCGATGAACAGGTGATACTTGAAAACCTTGGACCAATAGTTCCATGACAGTGTGTATGGGACTGGGATTATACAAAACAGTGAATCTGTACCATTTAGAACACTTCCCTTAAGTGTGACTATTTCTGCTTCCTTTACCTTCCAGGGTAGAGGATGGAATACACAGCTCAATTTCGTCCATCCAAAACATTAAGTCTTTATTCTTAATATAATGGCCATGGCTCGCCAGAGTAGAATATTATAATCATTATCAACACACACACACACACACACACACACTGACAATCTAATAAAACTTCATTAAGATCTTACAGTGAACCAGAGACTATTTTGAACCTTTAAGTGTTTTCTCCTGCATACATGGATTTTCCACCTAGCAAGCAGGTCTAGACTTGACAAATGGGAAAATGGAATTCCAATGAGACTAGGTGACTTTTCCTAGTTCATTTGGTCAGCCAGAGTGGAGAGTCAGTGCCTATCAGGTTTGTGATTTGGAACAAGGTCTAGGAGACATGCTGTTAAGTCACTTTCCTTCTCTCTTCTTTGGCAGCTCAAACTCTGATGGATTCTGTAAGGTCAAGGGCAGTGAGCATTAAGATGGTCCCATTATGTGGTGAGAAAGATTCTAGACTCAAGATCTCCCTGGGCAAAGTGACCCTACTGAAAATACAAGGAAGTCATCAGTAGTGGGATTATATCCCTTACTGATCTGTAAGGGCTCTTTCCTCAGCCAGGGGAAGACCACAGGTTTGTCACATTTTTAGGTGAAAAGCTTGGATCTGTTTTGCTATTCATTTATTTCCAGCCTCTCTTGTTAACCCACCTTCACCTGGTAAACAGAAGTTCTGATGCCCTGGACTCATACCTTCATCTGCCCCCTGCCCAGCTGATGGCCAAACTTAAGAATATACCTCTTAAAAAGTGTCCCAGGGTTTGCACTGGCAAGAAACAAGAAGCTGGGATCCTATGGTGTTGTCCACCTCCCTTGCCTCTGGCTGGGGTAAGCATGAGAGGCTGCTTGCATAGTGACAGCACTTTCCAACAATGTCAGCCAGAGGCAGAGGAGGAGGAAAAGGACTGTCTTCCCAAGTAAGAAAGCCATTACAAGGTTCCATGGGAAAAACGAAGAGGTGTTACAGGCCATCCAGGAAGCTAGACTTTCAAGCAACAGTTGAAGCTCTGAAGCAGAGCTATGATTCCCACTTACCCACCCTTCCCTTGCAGTCCTTAGATGCTTTTAGGGGACACAAAGTCCCCTCTCACAGCTAGACGACCCTCTGCAGGACTGGAAGCAGAGGCAGCCAATGCTCAGCAACTAGTCATAAAAGTTGCTATAGTGTCAATGTGGATGCAGAAAACTTGAAATCACACTTGCCTTGTTTTCCACAAAAGTAGATTATAAACAAGAGATGCCAACAAGCAGGGGCAGAAAAATACTTGACTGATGAACTGTCCAGTCTGTCCCAGAGAAAACCCGTGGAGGGAAGCAATTTGAGACTAAGATGCCCTTGGTACTGTCCTGAGAGGAGGTCTTTGGTGCCTTTGGTAGTGTTCTAGGAGGTCGTCGGTGCCAGCCAGTGATACCTAGTCCATTGTCAACCTGTTGCCAGGGTTGAACTCTTATGTACCCCAGGCTGGCCCCCACCGAATAGGTAATCCTTTGCCAGTGACCTCCTGGACATTGGTAAAGCCTTTTTCAAGGACCGATGAGCTGTCTGTTCTTTAGAAGTCTCAACCCACTGTGGGTTCCAGGCTTCTTATCTTCAAAGTCAGACATGGATAAAATGGCTCTTATCTCCTACACAGCTCTAATAATCAGAGAATTTAGAAGATCTTACAACTAAGATATTAGGGAAACAAATCCTCTGCTCATTGTGGGATGGTTCTACCAATTTCCACTAAAATAAGTGCTAAGGTCTCCCTTCCCTATGGCCTTTAAATTACATGTATGAATTCTGTCTTCTTGGGTTTTTCAATTGAACCAAAGCAAATGGACGGAACGCCATCAAAATATGTGCTGGAGGGAGGGCCGGCTGCGCATCAATCTCCTCCTTACCCAAGACAGGTTCACTGTCACTCTCAAGATGAGTGACATATGATCATCCTATTGGTTGTCCTCAGAGTTACTCAGTAATGGCTGGTTGCCAAGGACTTTGATAGTCCCTTTGCAGAATGCAGAGAAGAATGATACACCATCTTTATATTTAGGTGAAAACAGTTGAATACATAAAAATATCTCAAGCTAATACAAGAAGTTTAGAATCATACTATAGATTGTTTAAGTGCAAAACCTGACTTCTGTGTATCGTATCATTGATTATCTACCATAGTATTATCATTACGTTGTACAAGTGAAGCCAGGTAATCGCTGGCTCTGTGCAAATATACAAAGAATATTTACCTTAGCTCAATTATCAAACACAGTTTCTTTAGGGAACATCTGGCCTCTCTGATAATGCTTAGGTGGGCTATTTTAATTTCAACACCACATAGACTTTAGCTTTCGGCCTCAACCTTGTGGATGAGACTTTCTATACCATTTTTAGGCTTGGTGAAAAAGAAAAAAAAAATGAAAATGGGGGAGCTCCTTGCCAAAAATAACTAAGATTTCAAGACAGTAAAAATAGAACATTACAGCAAGCACAGGGTTCAGCTGAGCTTGAGATCTGTTGTTGGACAGGTCCTATCCCTGAGGAACCTGCCCACAGATGGTCTAGAATTAACCACCACAAATATTCAGCAAGTGCTTGCTTTCTGCTGACCACAGTTCTGAGAACTTTACGTGTATCAGCTTACCGAATCCTTAGCAAAACTCGAAGATAAGCCCTGCTCTCCCTAGAGAGTTGGAGGCACAGGAGGGGCAACATCTACCTTTGGTTCTATGGACTTGGAAGTGGGGGTGGGGAACCAGCATATGTGCCGAGGCAGATTGGACTAAGGGTGCTGTACTAGGTTGGTAAGTCTTGTGATCATTTTCCAAAACCAAACTCTAGGATTTCTATCCCGTGCAGACAAGAGCTCATCTAGAGGAAGTCCAAGGCTGCCACAGATTGAGGGAACTGCAATGAAGCAGACCTTTTATACGTGTAGGCTGCACATTGAAATGTGCGTGTAGGAGCAGGGAGTGGTTTCTCTTGGATCTCCCTATGCCACTGATGCTCCACAGATGTTTGTAGAAGTTCAACATCTAAGGCCATCAGTAAAAGTGACTCATGTCACACAAAGCTCACCATGCTCCAGTTACAAAAACCATAGCATGCTGAAAGAACGGAGCCTGTAGGCAGAACTAAGTTTGCCTAGATCTGCCTTGACTTGTAGATCAAAGCTGTGACCTTGTTCCTGAGAAGTTCCAAGGGAGAGGAACCAATATACCAGGCACCTCGCTTTCCAAGGAGAAAGCTAGAAAGCTGCTATGCTGCAAGGGAGAGAAGAACAGCACAGTTTTCAGAGCGAAGACCTGCATGTGGTCTGGGCTTCTTCTTTCTAGAAGTCTGGTTCTCCAACTTCAATCTTGCCTGAGCATCTCTTAAGAATGCTTTGAAATGTAGGTCCTGTGCTCACCTAAGACCAAGCTTCCAGGATGCTGATGTGGATGGTGTATCCTTTGAGGTGTCCTCTACAGAATGGAGGCTTTAATACATGGAGCTTCCAGGAGGCTTGGCAACCACTCCTGACCACGCTCCATCACCGAGGGAGCCGCAGCACCCTTTAGAACACAGGCGGCTTAGAGGGTGAGACTAAGGACTGTATCCTAAGACTCCTGGTGGACAGGAGAGCACAGGGTCATGTTTTAAATGCTTACGTGAACAACTCTACTTATATTTTACTTCTGAGCATAAGTTGTACCACAACGTGACCTACTGTCCACTTAATGACAAGCTTTTTGGGCAACTTCTCCATGAGTAGCTTTCAAAGTCATCTCCGTTACCACCGATTTCCAGTTGCTGGTTCCTCTGTGTCTTATGTTTCTATTGCTATGGTTTTGAAAATTTCCCCTTTCGTCAAGACTGACAATGAGACAGATCTCAAGAGTTATTTAGCCCAATTTCTTTACTCCATAGGCAAGGAAAGGAAGACTCAAGGCCAAATGGTTGACCAGGGACAGAGACAAGGGTCCTACACAAGAGACCACACAGGCTGACCCTATGTACCCCCAATTTATAGACCCGAAGGGTGTCCCTTTTCCCTGTGGTACCACATGTCACCAACAGACACCTACTGCAGACCATGTCTGGACACTCTTCCCTGGCTTTCCCGTTAAAGTGGAGCTGAAAACAGGTTTTTTTCCCCTCTTATTTTTAAATCTTCAGAAATGAATGGCTGTCCCACACAGCAAAAATACAGTGAGTGGCTGGAAAAATCCACTGTGCACCGATAGAAAAAAAAGTTATAAATAAATAGAATGGCCAGAAAACAGATTAAACATCAAAGTTGGAAATGAGAAATGAAGATAAAAGACATGAAAGCCATGACCCAGTCCTGACTCAGAGGACTCCAGCTCCATTACATGGCCCCTTCCTGGCTACATGACATTTGAATTCATAGGACTTAAGAGCCAAAAAACAAACAAACAAACAAACAAACACCCCAAGAAAACAAACAAACAAACAAAACACAAACAACAACAACAAAACAATTTCAGATGCCACAAGTAAGATAACCCAACTCCTCATCTTGGAGAAATTGAAGCCCAGAGACAAGAAGACACTAGCCTGAAGCCACAGTCCCCACCTATCAGTTGGGTGCTATCCTTCTGGCCACTGAAGGAACCATAATGGATGAGTTATTTGGTCCCTGGCAAAGAATACTTGTCGCCTAACGGTTTGGTATCTGTCTAGTCTGTTCTTTATTACTGAGATGAACAGCATGGTCAGAATCAATGTGAGGGGAAAGGCATTATTTCAACTTACAACTCTCAGGTCACACTCCATCCTGAGGGAAGGCTCTAGATAGCAACCTGGAGGCAGTGACTGAAGCAGAGGCCATGGAAGGACTCTGCTTACTGGCTTGTTCGCCTTGGCTTACTCAGCCTACTTTTTAATACAACCCAGGACCATCTGCTCAGGGGTGGCGCCACCCACAGTGGGCTGGGCCTCCCACATCAACCATTACTCAAGAAAATGTGCCCACAGTCTTGCTACAAACCAATCAAATGGCGGCAACTCCTCAATCGACATCCCCTCTTCATAGATGACTCTAGCTCGTGTCAAATTGATAAAAAGCTATCCAGCATCGCATCTTTCCATTGTGGTTTTTAAAAAAATTGAACAGATCACCTTCTGGGGAGATGTAATGGTTAGCTTTTAATGAGTACAAAGTCCTCCAGATATTTGTTGTTGTTATTGTTGTTGTATTGCCTCTAGATGGTGTAAATCAATTAGCCATCATGAACTAGCGACCGCTAGCAACCGCTAGCAAGAACACAGTGGCGGCCAGATACAGATAATTGCTCTATTGCTGAGATTAACACCTCACCACGCTCTCAGGACACTTATGCATCTTGCTTTCTCCACGAAACCCACGGTGGAGGGACTGTACATTCTGGCTGTCTCCACATCTGTAGCCTCCTACACAAAAACAAGTGTTCCTTAAACATTGCATTTAATTAAAGGTCTGTGCAGTGCTGTAATGGCAATCACAGGGAAGACAGGAGACCCCTGCTCTCCTTTTAAGGCACTTCTTGCTGGTAAGTAGTGAGCTTTAAAGTCATGGCTACAGGACAAAGGCCAAGAGGAAAAATAATGTGTTGCTGGTGACGGTGGGAGAGGGGGTTACAAAGCACAGGTAGACCTCTGCTTTTATGAGTTAGCATGAAGTTACACTGAGACCCAGAACCCTGGCTTCTCTCTCTAAAGGGTCAGTTGTACAACTGTTGCCTGCACACTTGGGGAGGGAGCAAAAAGATCCTCCAACTCTAGAAACACAGGCAACTCACAAAGACCAGGAAACACAGGAAACTCACAAGACTTACAAAGTGCATGTTCGGTAACCTTGGGGTGTGGCTGTTTGTGGTTTCAGTGGGGAACTTATATAGGGCATATTTCATGAATCATCTCCCATGACCTGGTAGTGACTTTGATAACACAAGAACCTGTGTCACCCAGCTGAAGTCAGTAACCCCAATAAGCTCATTTGCTCATTGAGTGTGGTAGAGAAAGACCCAACTCCTACAAAGCCTGGCATTTCCTGCCTTTCCTCCAAATCCAAACCAGCTTTTCACATGAGCTTTCCCCAACCACCAGATTCCAGCAGCAGAGGTTGGAAATCAGAGCAGGATGAAACTGGCTGGGGAGAAGCCAGAGGAAGGCATTCTGGTTCGTTTGCTGCGCCCAAGGAGAGCCTACCTCAGCAGTTCTCTCAGGACATTTTAACTAAAGGAGGCCTTTCCTGGGGCAATTCTTGAAAGGAGACCCCCACCCACACACAAAATATCAAACAGGCAACAAATAATTTTACCATTGCCAGGTAATACGTGTTAATTGCTTCGTTTATATACTGAGGCTGACATACCATTAGAGACTGGGTCCGCATTGCAACTAGAGCATTAATAAATTTAAAATGCGCCTATTAGGATGACAGCTTTGGAGGTGCAAAGGAGTAAACAGTTATCACTTGGCAGCAGCCGCTCTCACCCCATCTGCTGAGACTGCGCATACATTTTCAGCTTCCTGAGCAATGATTAGGCCTGTCAGAACCTCTTTAACCTTCTAACTGCTGGTCCCCACTGGCCGTAATTAGAGACTAATGAATTCAGAAGATGCAGGCCGTGAGGAAAACTGCCTTGACAGTTTGTGTACAAATTAAGCCCCAATTACTTCAAGCATCTTTTGCATTGTGGATACAAGTCTCTGTTATTATTTTTGAATATGGTCATTTTAGCAGAATGAAGAACTTGGCTAATGTATTTTGCCATTTTTATGGCTCATCATAAAAAACAAACACACCGGGGTGTGTCATGAATTTGTGAAATAAACTATTGCAGATTATAAAAGAAATTAATTTTGTCTTGAGAATACCTTCCCACCTTCCCCCCATCCTCCTGATGGATCTACTGATGAATATGATTAACAGTATTCAGATATTGTGTGCTGGGGAAGGAGACTGACCCACGAGCAGGTTGTGTACGCCGAGGAAGGAGCTCATGTTAGAAGGCATCTGGCTCTGGCTGACCCTGCCGTGGGCTTCCTCCAGTGTCAGATCGCTCCACCTCACCTATGCTTCCGCTCTCTAGGATCCCGGCATGAAGTCTGTGAACACCAACAAGTGTGAGTTCTAAAACACAATGCTTAGGTCTCCCATCACATTTGTTTAAAAATAATCGTGAATTAGCCGATCTTGCTTCATCTTCTCCCTCATCCTGCCCAGAGATTCATTATGTGTCATTTAGGGGGGCGCTTCCCCCTATTCTGTACTGTATGTGTTCACTTAAGAACGCTGCCTTTATGGTTTTAGAAAGCCGGCAGGGCTGGTAGGCACTCATGGCCCTTATGGCCATCGCTTTAGTTAAGAATGTTGCTACTGCTATGGTCTCTGCATCCCAGAGCTGGTCTTGCCATCTGTGTTGGTCATTCTGCTCCAGGCAGCTTAGGGATCCCCGTGCTGGCTTGAGAGGGGTTATCTTTGCTGACCGCCAGTTGCCACTGAACTTTGTGCATTCAAGAGACCCCATCCCCACTCTCTGCAACTGGACCGCTTTGGTTAAGCCCCCTTCTGTCTATTTCATCTCCCCAGCTCCAGTCTTCTCTAAAGTAGATAGAATGATACTCTCTCCTCCAAAGACAAAAGTGTGTCCTCATCAAAAATAAAATAAAACAATAAAATAAAATTAAAAAGGCAACGATTCACTATCCCCGGCACTGAAGGATCTGCAGATGTGGGTACAGGAAGCATCCTGAGATGGTTGTCCCTTTAGGTCTGCTCTTACCAAAGGATTTTTAGGAAGAAGTTGTAAGGTATTAGAAGTAGTGGCAAGGGGTCAGGACATGGATTCCAGGGCTCAGGGCAGATTGAGGAAGAGGCCATACGCCATGGAGTGAAGGTGGCTACTAGAAGTTGGAAAGGTACCCTTCTGCAAGTTCCAGAAAGACCAGCCATGCTAACGCCTTCAATTTAGGCTTCCACGACCCAGAAGTGTAAGATAATATACACGCACATTGTTTTAAGCCGCTGAGTTTACGGTAGTTTGTTTCAGTAGCAATAGGAAACAAGTTCTCTGTTTTCTCTAGAAATAAAGAGTTGTGCCTATATTTATTATTATTATTATTATTATTAGTAGTAGTAGTAGTAGTAGTAGTAGTAGTAGTAATTCATTCTGAATAAACTTTCTATCTGAGATTGAAATAAGAGACTATTCACAGTAGCCCACCCTTCCAGCTTCCACTGCAGCAAACACCACCTGAGATAAACAACTTCAGGAAGAATTTCACACTGTCAGGGGTTTCTGACCTCCCTAGAAGGGAGGGAGTGGGAGTTGGGTGAGGTGGGGTGCCTGCTGTAGCCAAGTTTCTGTTTTTCTCCTCTTTAGCTACCTGGCCCCAAGAGTATGGGTAGTGACATTGTCACTCAAGGTCACCTCCCTCTTACTTAATCCTCTCTGGGAACAGGAGGGCCTTGGACCTCCTGCCTTCTCAAGAGCAGAAAGAGACTGTACCCAACACAGGTAGGGCAGTGCTGCAGGGTCCAGAACACTAGACCATTAATCTACAGCCTGGCAAAGCCAAACCATGACCACACCCCTGTGTGAGGAGACATGGACTCTTCTAAGTACCGGACACTCCTGTCTGACTCAGAGACTGTTGCCGCAGCCCTGGGCTGGAAAACCTTGCCCTGGACTGCAGAGTGTCTACCCACCTAGAGCAACAGATCTTACAAGAGCAGATGCAAATATGTCCTTAACAATGACCAGAGTCTTAGCACATAAGGTGGGTTCTTAGCAGTTATAATGCATTCTTAACAGCTCCGAAGGCTCCCTTCCATACGCCCTCTCCCTCTCCTCTCCCTCTCCTCTCCCTTCCTCTTTTCCTCCTCATTTTCTTCCCCAGTCTCCTCCCCCTCTTTCTTTTCTCCCTCCCTCTCCCTTCCCTGCTCCCTCCGTATCTGTGATCACCCCCGGCTCCCTTAATCTCTGTCACACACACACACACACACACACACACACACATGCACACACACTCATGCATACATGCACACACACGCATGCACACACACGCATGCACACACACGCATGCATACACACGCACACACATGCATACACACTCATGCATACATGCACACACGTACACACATGTACACACACATGCATGCACACACACGCATGCACACACACATGCACACATACTCATGCATACATGCACACACATGCACACACATGCACACACACTCATGCATACATGCACATACGTGCACACACATGCACACACACTCATGCATACATGCACACACACACGCATGCATGCACACACACACGCATGCACACACACTCATGCATACATGCACACACACACGCATGCACACACACATGCACACACACTCATGCATACATGCACACACACACACGCATGTGCGCACACACACACACACACACATGCACACACATCAAAGTGATTTCCTAAAAGCAACAGTGTAACGTCCATAGCATCACCCCCTTCTGAGTACAGGTGTCTGAAGACCAGGAGCGGTGTCATCAAGTCTTCATTCAGTGTCACAGCTCCATCTCTACACCGATCTGGAGCCTAGCACACACCCATTCACTAGGTGCTCTCACAGGGCCCAGGACACAGCAGGACATGGCATCTGTGGAGTCATAACCTCGTCTACTTTCTAGAATGGACTGTGGCGGTGAGGGGTAGGAAACAGAATAAAGACCCCAAAAGGAAACACTTCTGAAAGGGTGATGGAAGTGGTTACACATGGGGCCATCTGTATCGGGGTTTGTAGATGACACGGTCCCAGCCGAGTTCGAACTGATCTAAAGTAGGAACTTGGCAACGGTTTCCCAAACTCTATGTGGAAGAGGTTGTGAGAAGATAAGGAAGAAACTCACCTATATTTAAAGCATTAGGTGCCATGGTGTTCTCCATCAGGGACCTTCCTCCTCCTCTCCCTCCTCCTCCTCTCCTTCTTTCCCTCCTCCTTCCCTTCTTTTCTTCTCTATCCTCTTCCTTTTCCTATTTCCTTCTCATTTCCTCCTCCCTTCTCTCCTTCCTCCTCTTCTCTTCTTCTTCATCCTCTTCCTCTTCCTATTTTCATCTCTCCTTCCTCCTTCTCTCCCTCCTCCTGCTCTCCCTCCTCTCCCTCCTCCTCCTCTCCCTCCTCCTCCTCCTCCTCTCCCTCCTCCTCCTCCTCTTCCTCCTCCTGTTCTCCCTCCTCCTCCTCTCCCTCTTCCTCCTCCTGTTCTCCCTCCTCCTCCTCTCCCTCCTCCTCTCCCTCCTCCTCTCCCTCCTCCTCTCCCTCCTCCTCCTCTTCCTCCTCCTCCTCTTCCTCTTTCCCTTTCCTTCACCTCCCTCGCTTTCCAGCCGTGTCAGGGGCTGTTGAGGGACCACCTCCCTGCACTTTGCCTGCAGCTGTTTTCAGATTATCCAATTGAGGCAGAGTGATCTCTGTAGATGCATCTATATTATCCGACATCCCTTTCCTAACAGAACCAGCCCTTCCTGCCCGTGAGCCTCCACTCTAACCTTACTCCATTCTATCCTGTCCCGTGCATCTCTGGCCGAGGAGCTGATGAATGTGAGGAAACCACAGCTTGGAGACCCTGGCTGGCAGCTGCCCTTGGGTTTCTTTCTAGGTTGAAAGTGGGAAGTGGGTTAAATCTCAACTAACAAGGACCGAAGGAGCTGGTTTGCTGGCTACACTGAAATGAAGGCTGGGCCACTCCTCAGGCAGCCCATCCCCTTGTTGCTGGGGTTTCCATTCCAAGGGTCAGCCTTCAAAAGGTAAGAGGAGGCAAGGTCCGGCATGCAAGATGCTGGTCTGTAACTGGATGGATTTACTGGACCCTCTGACAAAGCCCAAGCTAGGACTCCACTCTCTCTATAAAAATTTAAAATCCCATTAATTGCCCATCTGGCCTGTCTTGTGATTTTGCATCCTTTCCTGGACTAACTCTTGAGAAGCAAAGCAGTACCAGACAAAGGGACGTGTGATGAAGCATTGCTTTTTTCATCTTTCAGGACCACTTCCTGTTCACAGAGACACTCCACAGAGAAGTTCCTGGGACTGTACCCAGAGACAGGATGGTCAACGGTCCCTGGGTGTATAAGTCAGGAATCTGCATGTGTGTGTACATGTGTTCATGAGTGCTTGCCTGCATGTATGTGTGTGTGCATGTGTGTGCGTGCATGCGTGTGTGCGTGCGTGCGTGTGTGTGTGTGCATGTGTTGGCTTTAGGACACATCTCACTTAATCGATGGTCAGCAATCTTTTTACCACACTGCACTGAGTTCATTTTGCTTCAGCAAGCTGGTCCTCGGGCTGCTCAGACAAAATGCACTGGATTGAACAACCTATGATGCTCATACATGAGACAAAATTCTATTTTCTTAAGTCTTATCATTCCAGAAAATACGATATCCTCATTAGATGATTTATGTTTGCTCAGTCAGAATGGCAGAGCACCTCGGGGGCTGCTGGCTATTTCCACATTTCCTCACACCTATATGCTGCTGCTCTGACCAAAAGAGAAGCCATTGGTTTCCTATCATAGATATTTTTGACAAGGTGCTGAGCATCAAACCCAGGGCCTTATCCATGCAGCCATGGTTCCAGCCTCTTTCTTTCTTCATTTCCTGAATAAAAATGACGTTTGAAGCTGAAGCAGTATCTTTCGGATTGTAAAACCAAAATAAAAAAAAAAAAGCAGACATCAATTGGCTCTGAGGCCTCTAAACCACTGAGCCAATGGTGGCAGGCTGTTATCTTCAGGTCTCTACTTTTATGGCTGAAGTTTTTATTAGTCAAATATTCTGCTACTCCCATCCTAGCTGAGATGCATGAGATATTTATGAAGATCTACAGCTCAGAGATCCCATGGCAAAGTCAGGGATGGGTAGGAAGGCAGGCAAAGACCAGAGGCTGGCAACAGGACTCCCTCTGTTGACTGTCCTTACTCTCTTCTGTTTGAAGAATTCATCTTCTTTTTTAAGAATTAAGATATTATGTAGAAGTTCATTTGAGGAAAATTAATTTCCACTAAAAGTCTATGCTCAAAACTAGGGATAAGATTCCATAGGTTCTTTCAGCCAGGCTCCCTCAGGCCAGGGTCTTAGCATCATGACATCTGACAGAGGAAGTTATGTTGACAGGACCATCTAGTCTGAACTCTGATTGACCTTGGCACTTCCCACTGTGTGGCCTGTTCTGCCAGGGATAGCTGACCATTAAGTCCCAGCAGTCTGCTTGTCTCTGCCTCCATGCCTCTTGGATTACAGGTGAATGCTATTGCACCTGGCTTTAAAACTTAGTTTTTGTTTTATTTATTTTATGTGTATGAATGTGTTTCCTGCATGTATGTATGTGTACCATAAACATGTCTGGTGCCTGTGGCATTCAGAATACATGCGACCTCCTGGAATTGGGGTTACTGATGGTTGTGAGCCATCAAGTGGGGGCTGGAAACTAAATCCAGGTCCTCTGCAAGAGCAACAAGTGCTCATAAGTGCTGGCACATCTCTCTTGTCCTGGTTTTACACATGGCTTTTTAGGCTGTGGACTCTGGAGACCACACTCAGGTCCTAGTGTTTGTCAGACAAACACTCTATTGACCGAGCCATCTCGTTGGTCCCCGCTCCTGAAGGATTCTGACTTCCTCTCTGTTATCTCTTCCTCTGTAGCAACCCTCACTTCCCCTCTTGTAAGTGCCGACAAACTCCACTCTGGGTACCAACACATTTGACACTAACTCGTATCTTGTATCACCGAATCTTCTCTAAATTTCAAGCTCCCTCTGTAAGGATTCCATCTTCTACATTCCCGAACAGACCCGAGTGCATTGTCCAGTGGCTGGAAAATGGTGAGTGCCTCACAGGCTCCTGTGAGCATCTCTGTTCCTCTTCATTTCAGGCTTATACATGCAGATGCAGGACTTTGCTCAAAGCAGGTACCTTGGTAGACTTATAAAGCACCAGAAAGCGTCTGTGGGCCCTACCTAAAGGAAAATCGGGCACCAGCCTAGAGCCAGAAGGAACGAATCTCCCTCTGTCATGCTGGAAGGGGCCAGGTTGTATCCTGAAATACGCAAAAAGATGAGGCTGTATCTTCCTGGCTCTATTTCATCCGTTGGCATTCTTCCTTCCCTCAGGTCTTACTATGGCCAAATTCAAGAAACAGATGTTCACGTTTAAAAAAAAATATTCTCCCCTGAGTCATTGTGACTGTTTATCCAATTTTCACCCTGCCATCCAGAGTTAGCCCTGCCCTGTGAGGCTCAAACAAGTCAGAATGTAAGACTCCAGTTCAGGGAAGAGTTGAAGAGAAGAGAGGGGGCACAGTGGGATTCTGGGGAGGACACTGCTCCCTAACAGGATGTAGGGAAGAAGGCTCACTTTCCCACAAATAGCCCCTGTTTCTTCACGCCTTGGAGACGGTGCTCCTGTCAGCCCTCCTCTTCCCACAGTGAGCACACAGCCATTGGAATTGGAGACTCATAGCTCCATCCATCCTGCAGCATCTCCCGGAAGGAAGAAGAATGCTTCAGTTATTCCAAGCCAATAACTCCATAGTGCTGCTCCACACCGCTGAACCTCTGTCCTGATCCTCTGATGTTCTGAACTTATCTGACTGCCAGTGGGCTGTGGGTGAGGGATTCTCATCTACACTGATGATGCTCTGTCTTGATCATCTTCAGACAACTTGGTTTGTCATTTTCAACCCCTTGGCTCGAACAGTATGTTAGTGAGCTGTCTGTGCAGGGAAAACTGCGGAGGAGAGACCCTTCTTAACGCAGTGCACTGCATCTCATGGGTGAGCACTGAAAGTTCAGTTCCAATCACAACATCTGTGCAAAACTAAGGCATCCAGGGACCTACCATCAGATTTTTTTCTTCCTTAAGCATGATCACCATGTATGTTCACAAATAAAAACCTGAAATGTTCTGACAACCAAGCAAAGCATGAAGAATTAAGCTCCCTAAACAGTAAAAATGTGAACACCATCCTTGCCGCTGTGCATCTGAGAAAACCCTTCATTCCCAAACTCCACCCCAGGTCTGGTCAGGTTCAACCTAGGAGACATGTTTCTGCACCAGGGCAAGATTCCATTTGGAGAAGGAAGGATACAAGTTTTAAGGACTGGGGTTTTTTGATGATAAAATCAGACTTTCCCAGAGAGTGTGTTCAGAGGCAGCTGTAGGGAGGTTGGTGGAGGAATCAACGGTTTCCTGGCGACAGCCCCATGAACCTCACTGCCTCCCCACGCTGGTCTTTTGTGGTCCTTTGAGTCTCAGCCTCCAGGTCCTCTGGCTTCTGCATCCTCTTACCATCATTCCTGTTCCACTCACAGTGAACTTGAGACAAGCCAGACCTGCCTGTGTTCTTGGACCACTTCAGTCCGGATGCTCCTCCCCTCCTCAGCTTTGTCTGCAATGGTCTTTAGTTCTTTGTTCACCCATTGCCGACTACATCTCCTCCTGTGCTAAACTCTGGGACTCTGGCTGATACTGGCTGTTGGGCTCCTCAGGGTCACATGGTCTCTTGGTCTTCAGTACAAAGTCCTGCCTCATATTATATATATATGCCCCCCCCCCCCCAAAAATCCTCTTTATAGGGGCATTCCTTAACAGATGTGTGTAATGGGGCACTCCTAAAAGGAAGGACCCCAAAAAAAACCCCAATTTACTTTTTTGATTGACCCCCCCCCCCCCCCAGTCTGGGCATTCCAGGAAGACAGTTTCTTCTATCCTTGACATTGGTACCGATTTCTCTGACTAATTGGCATTGCAAGAGATTTTGGTAGGCAAGGTTAGGTTGAAGGAACTTTTAATTTTATTTTAAATTGTAAAGCACTTTCACATTTGAAAACTTAAATGGGCTTATGCAGATTCAACGTGAGACTTCAGTCTGGTGTCCTTTTAAGCCAAGAAGCCCAATGAATGCTCTGTCTCTGTGTCTCTGTCTCTGCCTCTGTCTGTCTGTCTCTCTCTCTCTCTCTTTCTCTCTCTCTCCCTTTCTCCCTCCCCCTCCTACTTCCAAGACACAGAATGAATATTTCATCTACCTTTTATTTCTCCCTTGACTCCGACCTAAAACGACAGGACCAATCAAACATCCATGGACAGAACCCTCCAAAACCAGAACCATGGTCCAAATGAAACTTTTCCTTCTTGGGCTGATTGTCTGGGTCCAGGGCAGAAAGCTAGGTAGCACACCGTGTGCTTGTCAAATACATTTCCTCCTTGTCACATTAGAAGAGCAAACGGGGCCCCAAGCTTAGCTCTACCTTACAGGCCAAGTAGCTAAAAGAATATGTTCCATCCCAGAATCTCATTACTTGATTTTACTTAAGTGATGTGTCAGAGTATTTGAGGATCTCCACCAAGGGGGGACGCCCAGCCTTTGAGCACAGCAGTCATTGAGAACACTCACACTTGAGACCTGCTCAACTGAGTTTTAAAAGTCACAGAATCATCTCACTGTTTTAAGCAAACTTGCAATTTCATGTTGGGCAGTCTTTACTTACATCTGTACATTCTGTTACCAACAAACTAGACATAGGATCAATTGGGTAATTTTTAGAATTGCAGTTTTATCTATAATTTCAGGGACTGGCTAATCTATAGAACCTGCCAGAAGGTTGATAATTCAGGGAGGTGTTGATATGTCTACCAGTCTTGAGTTTGAAATCTGCAGTGTGGAAAACAGACAGTGTTTCCACCTGGCAGCTCTAAGGCAGAATCTCTCTGCTTCAGGACACGGGGTGTTTGCTCTGAGGCTCTTCAACAGAAGAAACAGAGGAACTCCTTAAAGCCTCTCGGACAGAATAGCAGAACAAAGGGCCCAAGTGCTTTTTGTATCTGGAAGACACTTCAGGGCCATCCCACTAAGTTCCAGAAAAACACTGGGAAACTACTGAGCTTCATTTGAAAGAAAAAAGAAAACAATAAAATAAGCCTGAAAAGCCGTAGAGGAAAGGGATTTGCTCCCGTTGCCATTCCTAAAGTCTAAGACATACCCTTTTAAAGGATTTGTTCATTTTTAAAATGTATTTCTCTGAATGTTTTGCCTACATGTATGTCTATGCACCAGGTGTGTGGCCAGAAGGCGGAGTTGGATCCCCCAGAACTGGGATCTAACAGTTACAAACAGTAACTGTTGTGTATGTGGGTGCTGAGAACCAAATCCAGATCCTCTGCAAGAGCAGCAAATGCTCTTAACCACTGAGCCATCTCTGCGAGCCCAATATAATTCTTAGCTACTGTAGCAGGAAGCTCCTGAGAGGAAACCCTTAATGCCTTCATTGAGAGGACACCCACGCAAGAGAAAGGTGAGTTTCTCCCCCCACCCACCTCTTTGCCTTTAAATATTATTTTTATGACTTCTTGGCTTAGGAAAAAGACTCTTTAAAAACTGTGACCCAATGTCAAAGAGAAAACAGACGGATCTCTTAAGCCTAATGGCTGTCGTTGAAAACGCAGCTAGCGATGTTCAGCTACCAAGGGGGAAAAAGGAAGGAAGAATGAACTTGGCTGTAAGCGACCTTCGGGGAAGAAGACTATCCATGCTAGTTAGTAGCTCTCTTCTTATAGGCCACGCCTCCAAGAACAATGGGGGCATTGTGGTAAACATCAAGACAAGCCTCAAGCACAGTCATCAAAAGTTTAGAAAACTCGAGCGAGCGAAAGAGTTTTTCATAAGCTCGTGACTTGCTGCTCCCGGTATAGTGCACAATTGTGTCTCTCCTAATGGCTTTTAGCTTTTGCCACTGCCAACTTTTATATTTAAAATCCATACAATTATGGACAATTTGTGAGCATTGCGAAGCTTTTCTTTTTTGCACCAAGTCTTACCGATTCGAGCTAGCTTTTAGCCTCAGCAAATCAAAGGCAGTTTGCTTACAGCACTGGGCCCGCTCTCATGTACACCGCTTTATTCTTATCATTAGTATTCCTTATTATGCATATTTAATTTAAGAACGCATTTTCCCCATTAAAAAATTAGAATGAGCTGAAAGACGTTTTGGAAGGGGAAGCGTTTACTACAGTTAGCCATTATTAACTGTGTAATCCCTGATAGATTCTTCCAGAAGTCGTTTGCAAGAGACAGAAAGGTTAAAAAGCAAAAAGAAAATAGGTTAAGAAACAAAACTTCTGTTTTGTGTGACTGGAACAAGGGTGTAAATTTGCTTGACTTCTTCAGCCGGATATCGTGAAGTAGGTTTCTTGAAATCCAGTGTAGGCCTGGGGTGGTGGCACGCTCCTATAATCTTAGCACTTGGGCAAGGAGGATCGAGAATCATCCTCAGCTGAGTAGCAAGTTCAAGGTCCTCCTGGGCTACATGGGACACTGTCTCAAAAGTGTAAGAAACACAACAGCTAGTCCAACAGACACACCTTGCAAAAGTAGAAGGAAGGAAGGTGTCTACTTACCTGTCTCTACTCTGTGCATAGGACCTTCAGAGCCATCCCCTCAAACGCCCATACTTTAGGGATATAGCCCCACCCTGCGTCTACACACACCCATAAGATGGGAACACTACAGAACCAAGACTTAGCTTTACACTGAAGAGCTGGAGATTTGAGGTCAGAGGGGTATGGGGGGGGGTGGGGACGGAGGAGGGAAATGGAGGGAGGGAGGGAGGGAGGAAGGGAGAGAGAGAGAATATAGTGTGGTGGTGGAGGAGAAGGAGAAAGGGGAGGAGGAGGAGGAAGGGGCAGAGGAGGAAAAGGAAGAGGAAGAGGAAGAAGCAACCCATTTAAAGGTCTTTTCAATCATTGATCGGAAATGACCAGCCAAGGAATGATTCTATCTTCAACACAGTGCCTACCAAGTTTGACTCTCTCCACTTCCAGGCTATGGTTACTAACTTATCTGGTTGTTTTGAAGTCATTAGGTCAGACAGAAGAAGGAAGAACTCAGGTGCTATCCTTATGTGATTAGGGAGAAGGGTCCTCTTCTTGGCCACCTCACAATGTGGTTTTGAGAAACACCCACACCGGTGTGACTCTAGCTTGCACAATACAGTCAGTACCAACTACACAGATTATGGGAGCAGAGAGCAAAGCTCATTTGTTAATAAACATCCTGCCTCTGTATTCTCATTGGCTTAAGACCTTCAGATCTCCAGAGGCATTGACTGAGTTTGTCTCTGTTATGAAAGCTAAGTAACTCCACTGACCACTTTCTGAGCATGCACATGGTGCATGCAAGAGCCCCGCTGAGTACTCAGAGTCCATCTCACTGTGGCTACAAGGGCTTCATCCACACTGCCTGGGTAAAAATTCTGGCCCCTTCACTTCCCATTTCAGTCAAGATGGACCTACTCACTCCGTACCTGTTTTCTCTGAAAGGTACAGACAATTCTACTTCCTACCTCACCCAGTAGAAGGATTAGAGGCCAAACTTTAGTATTATTTGTACATTTCTGAATTCTGTGCTTCTGGAGTCCCTAGGAGACTTCTCCCACCTAGCAACTGTTTCCCCAGCATTTGGGGGTAGGGAGCATCACCATTTCTTCCTGAGCCTAAAAATAAAAAGAACACAGGGTCCCATCTGGATTCACTCCAGGCCCTCTGGGCCCCCTGCTCTGATAACTCCCCATCATCTTCTTACCCCCAAAGAAGCAGGAATACTTGGGGGCCAGTAAACATGGTGAAAGGAAGACATAAACAGACCAACTAATTAGCTGACTAATTACTCTCTCAGAGCTATTTCTTTCTAAGTCCTGCTATAACCCTGATCAAAAACAAAACATCAAAAATGAGTGAAGGTGTTCTTTCCTGCTATCTTGGCAGACAATCAAGGGCACAGTGATGCTGTCGAGGACCAGTCCCAGTGTTTACCCAGCATCCTTCAGCAATAATGTGCACACCCTCTGTCCACTTTTATTCTTATTTTAATGGCCTGCTCTCTCAGACTATTCTGTTTTCGTTTTAAGTATCATCTTCCTTTTCTTTTCTTCAGCCTCTCCCAAGTCCTTTCTCTCCAATTTCTTCCATGTCCCTCCTAATTGATAGCATCTCCTTTCCGAATTATTGTTGTTAATATGTGTGTATATATAACACTTTATTTGTATACACACATACGTACCCACACACACACAGATATTTGGAGGTAGAGAGAGAAATGTATGTCTATGTTTGAACACATAAGCATCGCCTGTTTAGTCCCTTGTGTTGTTGATGTGTACATGATTTCAGGGCTGAGCACTTTGTTTTAGGTAGTCAGTTAGGATGCTCATCCCTGGGGAGGGGAAGGGCTGACTCTCCCTCTCTCAGCAGCCCTAAGTTTCCTGTAGTTCCTTGTCTAAGGATGGGACTCAGATTTCCTCCCTTCTGCTTCAGAATGTCTACTGATGCTGCCCTTGTGGAGGTAAGGGAGAAGAGAATCGGCTAACAATCTGGATAACAGAGCGATATACTCACACCAGCACCTCACGGCAAAATTCTGAGATCTCAAATTGAAATAACAGAAATAGATCCCATTTGTCACGTGTCAACTGTCCTCTTTATAGAGGACCTGGGGCCCTAGTGTTTGTTGCTCCGCTAAAAGTGTGTGTGTGTGTGTCTGTGTCTGTGTCTGTGTGTATGATATAGCACTCATATGAGGGTCAGGGGACATCTTCTGGGACTCAGTTCTTTCCTGGGGATTGAACTCAGGTCTCTATGTTTCCCACTGAACCACCCTGCTGATCCATTGCAGGTTATTTTTAACAATATATTTTAGGGTGGATGTTGCACTCCTGTGTGCTGTGTAGATAGATTTTACAGTAGGGATAAAAGCCGGTGAACGCATGCCCTCTTAGCTCTCCAGTGAGGACTGGGCCTGACTAATCCAGTGCTATTGTGTCATGTGTTCTGTCTCTGTCTGGAAGCAAGTTGACAGTACAACCATCTAAGACTGGTGAGAGAACAAAAGTGTGATTAGAAGATGCATTTGTCACAGACCTCGGCAGTGGTCCCATCCTGACATTCTACTTAGCAGGCTCATGGGATTCCTCTCAGCTAGGCTACACTTTCTGCCAATGGACAGCAAAGGGTCTCTAATGTACATATTACATGCAGAATAATATGACACTTAGCAAACGAAGGCTCTGGAGCTGCTCAAGTGTGTGTGTGTGTGGGGACTCCATGCCAGTACTTGTCCTCCCATCAGCTGGAGAGAAGCCAGATTTGGTGACACTTGTCCAAACCAGACAAAGACCAATCTGTCATCAGATAGAGGATCCTCTCTTTCCTCCCCCCAGCCCCCAGTCTACTCAGTCATAGGACTAAGTAATGATGATAACTGACCAAGCTTGCTACAGGAGGGGGTTAACATGGAAGCTCCCTAAGGTCTGGAACCTTCCACCCATTTCTTCAGCTTTTCTGCTTCTGCTCAATTCTTCATATCTTGGTTGGTTTCTATAGAACACCAGCCCAAGGCAGCTGTCTCAGACCTACCGCATGCGTGCCCTATGTGCAGTAAGCCCCATCTCCCTGTCTGTATTCTTGATCCCATGACATAGAGAACTTTCCCTTCACCAAAACTCCAGCATTTGAGGATCTTAAATGCCCTACACACACACACACACACACACACACACACACACACACACACACAAAAACACACACACACACACACACATACGCACGTACTTGTGGATGAATATGTCAAACCCCACAGAAGCAATTCAACAAGATCAGGGAGAACAACTGTTCATGAGCAAAGAGTGTCATTTCTGTAGCTCTCAATCATCAGAGACCACAGGAGAAGGAAAATAAGATTTACTAACTTTCCCAGTGCCCAGTGTGTATATTATCCACTACAAAACCCGTCACCTTGGGCAAGACAGAATATATTCAAAATCCCCCCAATTCTACATGTCTCTTGGTTCTCTGTGATGCCATTCTTGGTTATTTGACACGCCTATGAAGAAGAAACCTCATCTGAAGAGCTGCCTCCCTTAGATTGACCCATGGCCATGTCTGTGGGGGCATTTCCTTGTTGATGATGGATATGGGAGGGGCCAGACCACTGTGATCCTAGGCTTTATTAAAAGGACATCTGAGCAAGCCACAGAGAGCAAGCTACTAAGCGGTGTTTCTCCATGGTCTCTGCTTCAGTTTCTGCCACATGCTCCTTCTTGTGTCCCTGCCCTGAAGTCCTTTCGTGATAGACTGGAAGCTATAAGATGAACTTTTCCTGGCAGCATACAGTGAACTAGGAAAGCTTCCTCCCCCTCCCCCTTCCTTGGCCATCAGTTACCCCTGACTTGAAGCTATAAACTAGCATATGTTTTCAGGTACCGTAGACTATAAGCTAGCATACATTTTGGGGTACCTATAGAAAAGGAATTGTATGTGCCTCTTTCATCTCTACTTCTTTTCACTTAGCAAGGTAACTCGGAGATTATTCTATATTGATGGATTTATGAATACATTGAATTTGCTTTTTCTTTATTCCTTTTCATCACTGAGTAATACTCCATTGTGCAGATGGGCGATAATTCCTTTACTTATTACCATCCGTTTGGATTATTTCCACTTGGGGAGTGTTTCAATCATGCCACCACAATCACTTTGCATAAGACTTCCTGTGAGCAAATGGTCACTTTTTTGAGGTAGGTGTTTGTGAGAGGAATGGAGAGTGTGGACGGAAGTCAATGTTTTCCTCTATCAGGCTAATAACAGCCTTTGAGACCCGAGCTCCATTTTCCCAGTGGCGTGATGGCAGGATGGCTGTGACACCTCCTTGCCCACACTTGGTGCCATGTACCTTTAATTCTGGCCATGTCAGAGGCATGCAGTGTCGATTCATTCTCCTGCAATTTGTATTTCCCAGTGAACGAGTGTGCCCGTTACCTCTTCCTGTGTGTTTGTTGCCGCTCTCCCTTGTGGAGTCTGTTCAGATCTTTGTCTTTTTCTCCCCGTTGAGGTATCTTCGCATTAATACGGACGGCGTCCATGCCTTGTGCACACAGTTCCTTTGATACAGGCATATAACATGATACACCCCACTCTGCAGCTTGCATTCCTGCGGACAGACGGTCTTGTGTGAGAGGCTTGGGCGTCACATTTTCACAAAGTCTTTTTTTTTCCGTGACGGTTCAAGATTTTACACCTCATTAAGAAAATCGTCTGTCTCACGGTCTCCCAAATTTTCCCCATGCATTATTCTAGCAATTTTTATAGTTTCAGCTTTTACATTTAGGTCTATAATCTAAAATATTCTTAAAGAGTTTTAATATATTAGTAAGTTAACAAAGATCAGTCTAGTCAAAAACCACTGTGAGACTGACCCTCGGTTTCTTAAAGCCAGGGGTTTCCAGCTCTTGCTTGACTCCCTTTTATCTTTGAGGATGGGAAAGGAGACAGACAGCCGCAAGCACTCAGAGTCATGGCCCCACGCAGTCTGCGGCCACGAGGATTTTGCCAGGCGGTGGTGGCGCACGCCTTTAATCCCAGCACTCGGGAGGCAGAGGCAGGCGGATTTCTGAGTTTGAGGCCAGCCTGGTCTACAGAGTGAGTTCCAGGACAGAAAAAGAAAAAAAAAAGATTTTATTTTCCATAATTTCATATACAGACATTTATGCTCCGGAATATTTTGAAAACTTTCCCATTATATTTTTTAAAATGATCCTTTAAAATGATGCAGGGAACCACATCTAATTCACATATAGAGGCCCCGGGGCCCCGCTTCCCGTTCCGTGCTAGTGGTAGGTGGTGGTTTTAAGCACTGTGGCTCTGGACTGTCTGTTTCCATTTGTTAGCAATACCTCCCTGAATGAACTTGGGTGAAAGCCTGAGTTCTCTGGTATTTGCTTGGGATAACCTATAGCTCGTGGCTCTGTCTACCAGGATCAGAGCACTCTTAGAGCTTCCAATATATTCCAAAAGGAATGTGCACGTTGATTGACCTCACGGGCCTTACTGAAGCTGACCTTGGGGATTTTTGTTGGTGGTGGTCATTTTGTTTTTGTTTTGAGACAGAGTCTTGAGTGTCCCTGGCCATTCTGGGTATGTAGTCAAAAGATAACCTTGAACTTCTTACCCTCCAGCCTCTACTTCCTGAGTGCTGGAGTTGCATTACTGTACACTAATATACTCTGTTTATACAGTGCTGGGGTTGAACCCAGGGCTAAACAAGCGTTCTACCCACTAAGCCACATCCCCACCCCACCTTTGGTATTAATTTTGGCAAATATGTTAGCAGGAAAAAAAGAAGGCACTGCTTTTATTTGTATTTTCTTGACTGTTGTGAAATGGAATATTTTTCAATATACTTTTTTGATATTTTTTTTGTTACTCAAGCCTATATTCTATTTTCCCTTCCATGAGTTTTTGTTGATGTCCAAATGCTTTTTACATATTAACTTTATCAACCCATTATCATGCATTGTCCTACTTTTGCCAGAAGTGTTTCGAATGTTTTCTTCTTGGTTTTCTGTCATTAACTTTGTTTATGGTATTTCTAACTTGCAGAGGGCCCATCCAGCTCTGTAGAAAGTCAAATTTATTAAATTCTTATATTCAGAAGATCTCAGCGGCACACACTTATGGATAGATAAGCTAATATTTCCTTTTTTTATTTTAGGGATTTGGGATATCGCAGCGTTCTGGTTTGTGCGTGATTTATTTTGGTATGTGGCACGAAAGAGGAGTATGTCTTAGCGCTAGTCCCACAAAGCAGAATTTGAGGCAATGCTCTTTCAAGGCCTGGGAAGAGATGGATCCCAGGCTGTCAGGGTGAATGGGGAGGTCAGAGTCACAGGAAGATGTAGCTCCTGTAGCTACTGCTTGTAGCACTGCAGTGTTCAGAGACTGAGGGAACCAATGGGTGAGTCCAGTGACGCAGAGGTGTGGGAGGGTGTCAAGGAATCATCATCAATCAGCTCTCAGGGCTTGGAGTTTGCACCCTAGTGGCGTTGCCCAGTATGAAGACTAATCTCAGTTGTTGACTTGATAAAATCTAGAATCACCTGGGAGACAGGCTCTGGGCATGCCTGTGTGAAATTATCTTGACTAGGTTAACGGAGGCTGGAGGACCCCATCACTGTGGGTGGCACCATTTCCTTGGCTGAGAACCCAGACTATGTAAAGAGGAGGAACTGAGTCCCATCATGCATTGCCCTTGATTCCCAGCATGCATTGCTCTCTGCTTCCCAGCATGCATTGATTTCTGCTTTCAGAGTGTGGATATGAGGAGACCAGCTGGTTCCGGCTCCAGCCATTTGACTCCCCCAGGATGGACTTACCCTAGGATTGTGAGCCAAATAAGCCTTTCAGGAAAAGAAATGATGGCTGTAAGCACTCCAGAGGACGGAGGCTGTGTGGGCAGAGAAGCCTTGTCAGGTGAGCTCGGACTGCTCACAGCCTGACAAGCTGAAGTTTACCTGGGTTCCGTGGGGGCGGTTCTCCCATCAGTCACTCACTCATGCTGGCTTGTGGTGAGATTAGCATTTTCTGCTCACCGTCTTGAATCTCTGTCAGTGCATAAATGCAGGGCTACCATGACCCTCAGCCAGGACAGGAGATTTTCTTTCCCATTCGTTTTTCTTGAAAGAAAAAATTCTTTTTTCCTTGGCTGTCCTCAGAAGCACATGTATAAAAAGTAGAGTCGTAATAATTTTAACTAGTTGCATAAAACAATTGGGAATTTGTAGATAATTCACATTAAATTAATATGTCTCTTCAGGGGCTATCATGTCTCTATAACACTGTACTTTGATTTTTATGAACATAACAGAAGCTTGAGTTTTATTTGTTTTTTTAAAAACATCTCTTAGTAAAAATTTCCAATTGGTTTTTATGTGGCTTTTGTAGAACTTGCGTTAAATTTATACTTCTATATTTTAAATTATTTCTCTCGTAGGCAAAACGTTCTTTTTCATTACGCTTTTAACAGATCGTTTCTGGCATGTGGTAAACTCTCCATGTATTTATCTGGTAGCTATCTTTCTAAACTTTCTAATTACTTAGAAATGTTTTGGTTTGTTTTCGTGACTTTTAAAGCAGGCAGTCATACTATGTGTAAGTAATAAGAACTTTCCTTTCTTCTCCAATAATAATATTTGCATTTTTCTCTGCCCCTTTCACTGACAGTAGTGTTAAAGAAGTAATTATGACAACAGCCACCCTTACGCTTCCCCTAACTTTAGTAAAAACGTTCCTATGATTTCACTCTGAAGCGTGATATTGGCTGTGGGTTTCAGAGAGAAATCTTAAGTTGCCTCAAGGTAAAACACTTGTATTTCTAGATTACAAAGAGTTTCTAAAATTGATGAGTGATGTTCAGTTTATACGTTTTTTTCCTTGACTAGATCTCCCCAGACATTGCCTGTTTGACTGAGAGAAAGTCATACCAGCTTTGATTGCCAGTGGTGTTTTGTTCTGATGTGTGTACACGCATGTACACACATGTGTGCATATGTGTGAAGATACATGTGTACACGCATGTGTGCATGTGTGTTTGAAGATACACGTGTACACACATGTGTGCATGTGTGTGAAGATGCATGTGTACACGCATGTGTGCATGTGTGTGAAGATGCATGTGGAATGCAGAGGTCCTTTCAGGGTATTCCTCAGGAGCAATCCACCTTGATTTTATGAGACAGGTCTCACACTAGTACCTGGAGCCCACCATTCCCACTAACCTAGTTTTCTTATCTTTTAATTTGTATGTATTGGAGGGGGCAGTGTTGTCTGTATGTACATATCTGATGGCCACGAGGTCAGAAAAAGGAGTCAGACTCCCTGGGATTGTGTTGTAGATAGTTGTGAGTCACCACGTGAGTGGTAGGAATTGAACTCGGGACCTTTGCAAGAGCAGCCAGTGCTCTTAACCTCTGAGCTATCTCTCCAGCCCTCTGGGCTGGCCTTTCCATGTGGGTGCCTCTGATCCAGTTGGGATAATCACATTTGTGAAACAAGAAGCATACCAACTGATAAATCTCCCCAGCCAACACGCTTGTCCTAACTGGACCATGAGCTCCCTTTGGAGAGTCAAGTGCTTCTCCAGAGATGGAGCCTTGGCTTGGCCCTGTACCTAGGTTACAAAAATACTCTACTTTGGGTCAGTTTGATCACTTTGGTCAGATAGATGATGTTCTGTGTCCCCTGTAAGCCATGATGCTTCTGTCTCTCTTGCTGCCATCACAACCGTTTGATGTGTGTGCACTCGGACTTGCCTGAAGAAGCGCAGCACGTAACAAACAGTATCCAGATGGGGAGTAGAACACGTGGAGGGGCTGACGTCATGCAAAGGATGGGTGAAGCTGTGGGTAAAGGCATGACTGCGAAGAGAATTCCAGACTTAGTCCTGGACTTGGGGACTCCTGTGCATTTGACCTCAGTTGGTTGGGAGAACAGGGTCACACTGACTGTGGGCGCAGCCATGGGGGCTGCCTCTCCATCTGTGATCACTGGAATCCAGCCTTTTAAAATTTTATTTGAATTTTTCAAGACAAGGTTGCATTGAGCCAGAACATGCTATAAAACTGGGGATGGAGCTGAATTTATTTTTACATCTGTCTGTCTGTCTATCTACCTATCTATCTATCTATCTATCATCTATCTACCTGTGTCTATGTGTGGACATGTACAAGTTCATGTTAGAAGACAACTTGTAGTAGTTGGTCCCCTCCTTTCCTATGTATCCAGGACCCAGACTAGTGTTTTGAGTCTCTGTGGCAGGCGCTTTTACCATCAGGAGAGGATGACCTTGAACCTCTGATCCTCCTGCCTCTACCTACCGCTAGGATTGCATGTGTGCACCACCTGGCCTCATTTGTGCATTGCTGGGGTTTGAACCCAGGGCCTCATGCATAGTAGGCAGGTACTTTATCAATTAAGCCATATCCTCAGCCCAGCCTACTTTTCAATGGCTCAGTACTCACATCACTCTGGGCCTCCATAAGCACCTCAAACGGGTATTGCCGGCTCTCCCTTTTAAGTCTCCTCCTTCACACAAATCTCTTCCCTGGCCACGAGTGTCCTAACTGTCCACCAGTCAAGCCCACTGAGTCCCCTCAACCATTCTCACTCGGGAATCCTTCTAAGTCCTCTCTTCCAGCTTCTCTCCTTCTTCTCGCCCCTGCATCTCTTCTGCAACCCTGGCCCAGTTCTTTCTCTTCGGATGCCCTGCCGTAGCCTCTGCTCTGAGTGTGTGCTCATGAGCTGCGCTTTTCCCAACCTCTTGGCTTTCCCACACACTGCTCGAAATTCTCCTTCCTTAAAAATAAAACTGGTCTGCCCTGCTCTTGACCTTGTCAGACATTTCTGAGTATAATCATCCACTGAGATCCTCTTTCTGGAAAAGTTCCGTTAAATCACTTTTGCGACGTAAACTAAGACTCCTTGTTCGCCCTTGAGATGAGGGCTCTCTCCTCCGATCCTTCCACCTTCAAGCTCCACAAGCTCCACCTTCTCATCCCATTGTCCTGTTCACTTGGCCCACATCTTTTCTCTACTGGTGAATCTGCCCCCTTCCTCCTTCCCCCATACCTAGCAACCCCAAATCTATCCTGGAAATGGCCTCAGAAGTCCCCTATTCTCTGGACTCTTTTCCTGGCACCACTCACCATGTGATCTGGTTGACTCTTCTTTTCCATATTCTCGAGTAGACCTGCATTCCAGAGCCTTCATGCTCCCTGCCGTTCGGGGTTGTCTGTTTCCAAGTAGTTCTACGTAAACTCGAGCAGTCCCTCCCTTATTTCCTTACCCAAGTGACACTTTCTCAGCCCAAGGATTAGTAAAAGAGTCTGCTCCTCCCAAGAAACAAACACAGAGATGGACAGGCCGATGGACAGGCAAATAGACACACAGGACGACCAGCAAGTACAGGATAACAGAAGCCTTATCTATCGTATCGGCACAGAAAGCAGACACATTGCCTTGGTTAATGCTGATAGCTTACTGAGGACGTTAAAGTTAGTGGTGGTAATTGAGGGGTCAGTGGGCTCTCCAAAGGAAGCCTCCTATGACCCATGTTCTCTCTGGTCTGAGTCACCATTTTCATTCAAGTTCATTCCTCGGAGAGCCCCAAAGACCCTGAGAGTTACCAGAGGGCACAGCAGCTAGTCCACACTCTTCCAGCAAGCACACAAAATTGCCTGCCCGTCACACCCCATCCCTGAACTCAGCCCCTTGCTTGAGAATGCAATCAGCAGATACGTGGGGGGAAATAACTCATGAAGGCGCAGCCTTTGACCTCACGGCACCGTCCAGGGAGGAGACGTATCCATTCATCTCATTCAACACCCATCATCCTCTAGTCCTAAGGCCCAGTGGGGCAAGGTGGTTCATGACCTTTCCTGATTCACGAGCACCCAAGAAGTTCCTACACAGAAAGGTCCCTGCTCCTGTCTCAGCCATGGAATACCTGCATGGCTCTTCGTAAACTCTCTGAGGTTTGAATACCCCTTCTTTTAAATGAGAGTCAGGACATGGAGATGCTCTGTCAATGAAATGCTTTTTTGCAAGTATAAGGATTTCATTTTCACACCCCAGAATCCACATTTTAAAAGCTAGGCGTGGTGGTGCCCATGTGTAATCTCAACTCTGGGGAGGCAGAGACAAATAGAGTGCTCAGGCTCACCAGCCAGCTAGTTTACCCCGATCTGCTGCAGGCTTGAGGCCAATGAAAAGACCAGGAGTCAAAAACCAAGGTGAATGGTTGCTGAGGAGCCAAAGTCGAGGCTGACCCCCAGCCTCCACATGCATGCGACTACATTTGCATATGCTCATGTGTGCACATGTGTGTGTAGGCACCTCTCTACACACAATAAGAGTTAAGTGTTTTTTACAGAATCATGCGATCTAAAGTGTCTCACTCAGTTCGTGCCGCATAAGGATCTTCCTTTCCTGTCATTGAAGGCTACTTAGTCCATGGTCTCTGCTCCAAGAAGAAATGCTCCCTTCTGTGGGTTTATTGGGAAGGGTGTTGTCCTGTGGGGCTTCTCACAGTGATACCTGTGACTCCTTCACCATCCCTGACTCAAGTCTTAGTTTCTTTTCAAGCCACATTTAATAAACACTACTTTATCATGCTCAGAGTTATCTACCACCACTGGCCAACCCATTGAGGAGGAGAGACACAGATTGGACCCATGGTCCCAGCTGACCTGCAGTTGTCTATGATTGGTTTCATTCCTCAGATTCCCCTCTAGGCCCTACACCACCTGACCTGTCACTTCATGCCCATCAATGGTGACTTCTCAGCCCTTCACTGCATGCTCTTTGCTTAAAGCAGACCACCCTAGTCATTCTGAGACACCATCAGCACTGAGAGAAAGGAGACCCTGCAGCCCTTGAGTTAAAGTGACTTATGTCTTGTCTTATAGGAGACAGGAAGTAGACAGAAAATGGAAGGCCAGACAGCAGGAGGTAGAGTCTAGATTAGACCTGAACTCAGGGCAGAGCCGGGGCGTTGGGGGGAACAATCCCTTTCTGAACACAAAGCAAGCACAGCTACTCATCGGGAGCAGGTGAGAAGATGGTGCCACAGGCTGGACCTGCCTTCTCAGCGACACGAGTTGTTCTCCCCCCCTCCCCCCCGCTTTTCATAGCCACCACTGAATCCCCTTCCTTTAAACCTTAGGAGTAAACTAATCACTGGTACCTCAGAAGAGTCCCTTGATTCTGACACTTGGGCTTATTTGAGCCCATTTGGAGTCTCCTAACACTGGGAGACATGGGACATGGCTTTCCTTTAATAAAATACTCTACATTGAAGTTGTTCTAAGAAGTCTACACTTTATAAGAAAATAAAGATTCATCTAGTTGTGTGTGTGTGTGTGTGTGTGTGTGTTCTCTTTATTTTTGTAAATGCATCAAATTAAAAGGGTTAACTTCTACATAGCATTTTCTCATCTGCTCTTGAGGTGGCTCAACAGGCAAAGACATTTGCCTTGCATGCCCGAAGGCCTGAGTTTGATCCCCACACCCATAGAAAGGTTTGGAAGGAGAGAACTGTCTCTAAAAGTTGTCCTTTGAACGACTACAGTCTACACACGTGCACTGGCATATGAAGCCACCCCATACATACCATGCACACGCAAACAATAGTATTAAGTAAGTTATAAAATGCTAATAATCTTCAAAAATAAATAGGAGCCCCTCGTAAGCACACACCTTAGTTCTCAAGCCATGCTGGGGAAACTCCTTAGCACCACGAACTAGTGGGACCCCTGGTTATTCTTCACCCAGGTCCCAGCCTGTTTGGCCTCTGCCTGGCTTACAGCCAGCTGCTTTCTCCTTGTGTCCTTGCACAGTGAAGGTCAGAGAGGGCAAGTGATGAAGGAGGGTGCTGCCACCACAGTCTCACCCTCAGGAGCCCAGGTTCCTTACTCCTGTCATTGTGTGGGTCAGAGATGCAACATGAACTTTAGAGCACTCCGTTGCACCCACAGCACTAAAAAGAAACACAGCAGATTTGATTTCTATCAAAGCCAGAAAGCAACAATGGTTGACGGGGTCATATTCTCTCTCACTCACACTGCTGGAGCCCAGGAAGGGTGATGGCCATCCGCCCCACCTCCACTCCTGTTGTATTTGTGTGTAAGTGCACTGTCACTTGTGAGTGTTCAATTGTACATGTGTGCACACGCATGTGGAGGTTAGGGCATAACAGCAGGTGTCTTTCTCAGTTTCTCTCCATCTTTTCTTTTGAGACTGTAGCTGTCATCAGCTTGGAGACCATACCTATTTAGCTAGACCAGCTGGCCAGGGATCTGCAAGCTACCTCTGCCTCCCCAGTGCTGGGATGCAGGGGAGCAAACTCAGGTCCTCATGCTCACACAACACGCAGTTCACTGGCCCATCACTTCTGGCTGTGTGTTTCTAGAGAATATGCTTAGGATGTGGGCGATAGAATGTGGTGGGTCACTACTGGAAACTTCTCTGAGAACAGCAATTTGGGCAAGAAAAAGAAAAATAAAGAAAACACAGTACTTTGGGAAGTGCTAAATTCTAGCTCTTAGGCTACCAGGGAAGAACAAAAAACATGGAGCCTAATAGGAAAAATAGTGTTCTCTTCATTCTTTCTTTACCTCTCTGACACACACACACATACACACCAACACACATGTACACACAAGCATACACATACATACACACATGCACATACACACAAACATAGACACACACATATGCGCGCGCACACACACACACACACACCAAGGATAAAATTTCAATCTCCAACAAAACATTACAAACACTTGTAGCTCAACTGCTTCTTGTGTGGCCTTGGACAAACTACTTAAGTTCTCTTCAAAGTTCTATTTCTTCACTCTACCATGGATAATAATAACATGACCTCCCTCCTGCGCCTATAGAGCCTATCTCCAGGATAAAATGGCCCCGTGAAGATAAAGCACCTGCAGGAGTCCCAGCCTCTAGTGTTTATTCTTACATTAATCTTCAGTTCATGGTGGAGACTGACTGTGTGCCCAGAAACATGGGAGGAGAGCCACTCAGTGCTCATTCACACGGCTTCTTCCTCAACTAGTTGATACCACAGAGGACTTTGGGTGGTATGAGCTGAGTTTTGCTGGACCTCCTGGGCCTCTGTGCTTCGGGAAGTGTATGTGATACCATCCTCCGCTGTGCTAACGAGTGGCTCTCACAGAGCGTCTGGGGTCTCTGCTCACTGAATTTAAGACTCCTTGTGGTAAGATCATAAAGAATGTGGCAAGAATCTTTCTTCCAGAGGGAGTGTGCTTATAAACAGGATGGCCTGGGAGAGCCACACCCTCCATTATCACCCAGGGTAGTCTTGTCCCCTCCTTGCAACCAGGAGGAGAGCTCCCCCACCCCAAGCCTCTTCTACTATCACCCCTTTTGCAGTATCCAAGGAGGGCCAGGCTCCAGTAACTGCCACTCAGTGCAGCCATTAGACCAACAAGTCAACTGAGAAAGCAAGCAGGCAGGCAAGCAAGAAAGAAAGGTCTGTCCCAACAGGGCTGCTGGCAAGTGCCTCCCAGCACACACTGCTGTCATTGCCAAGTCTCTCTTAAAGAATGTCCTCCTCCAGATAACCCAGTACCTAGCAAGAAATGCAGTCATGGCAGCCTGGTTCAGCTCAGGGATGTTGTCACAGGGACATCACAGATGGATGATACCTTGGCACACCTGACCACTCGGGGCTGGGCACTGGGCACTTGGGGGCCTAGTACAAGGCATAGTGGCTTCTCAAACAGGTGAGGACTCTGGGCCAAAGGCTGTTCCACGTTGAAGTGAGATTCAAGTACTTGTCTTTCAATCTACAGTAACAAGCCCCACATCCACCAAGATCCGTGCATTTAACATTATTTTATTGATATCTTCTACTGTTGTGGGCCAGTAGTAGACAATGTGATAGTAATAGTAAGAGGTAATCGGTCTCTTGCTGAGAGCTCACTCTGTTCCAGTTAATAGGCCAGATGTCTTGTATAGAGTGTATCAGTCTGTCTTAGACTGCTGCTATAATGGTACCATGGACTGAGTAATTTATCAAACATAGGGGTTTATTAAAATATTACTTCCTGAGGCCTAAGGTTATGGGACTACAACTGGAGATGGTCTTCTTGTCAAGTACAGAGTACTGGACATCATGGTGATGCCATCGTGGGAATCCCATCTCCAGCACTGCATACAGTTCTAGTTACTAAACACTTGGTAGCTCCACATACCCACACCCCATGATGTTGAGGATTATGTATCTAGTGTACCCACCCATAGCAAGGCCCATAAGAGCCCTATGATTGTCTGTACTGAAAGGAGAGGAAACCAACACCCCAGGGATTAAGTGGGAGCTGCAAGAAGACCCAGGGCAGGATGGCTCAGGTCAGGGCAAGAGCCTTCCTCCCAGAGGTTTTTGCTAAGAACATGATGTCCAGGTCCCCAGAGGGTCTTGGGCATTTGCTGTAGGGATCAGAGCTCACTGTCCCAAGTCTAAAGAGATCACTCACAGTGGCCAGTCAATCAGCTGTGCCTACAGGCCAGCATCTGCACACAGCAGCCAATCAATCAGCTCTGCGTATGGGCCAGCATTTGCACACAGACACAAGGATGTCTTCTAACCAAAGGCAAGCATTGGGAGCCCAATTGGAAATGACTAACAGGGTTGTTTTGCTTCTGAGGCAAGAGCTGGAATGTTCAACTAGTTAGCACCAGTTTTACTGGCGGCCTCAGCTACATAATGCAGGCTACGGCATTTGGCAGTGCCTCTTAAATTTGGCACACTCCATGCTCCTCCTGGACCCACGAGATAACATAACCAAATGTTTTCTGATGCTGCAAGAAATGAGTATTTTGCAGGTAGAAGGAAATGCAAACATCCCCTCACCTGCCAATCCCAGGGGTAAAATGCTTCACTCTCTCATGACCCTTTAAGAGGTTAGATGTGAGCAGGAGCCCAGATAAATGGTCATGGTGCAAACAAAGTCATGAAAATAAATGCATCTCTGATCTATGTGGGCTGGTGATGCCAATTACACCATCTGCACCATTTCTCAGGACGAGTACAATTGTGCTTCCCTGAATGCCCTGAGCAATGAGACTGTGGCCGTGGTCTTCTTTTCTTCTTAGTAAGGCACATATCATTTGATGTTCTTAGATTTTTTTTTTTTCAGACTCAGACAATGGGTGACAGTTGTGTTGTCTTAGGTTAGGTTAAGTTGGAACAGAGAAACGAGAATCCATAGAACACAGTAGGATGTGTGCTTGGGACCCAAAAAGGTGCACTGGGGCTTTGAGTGGCAGCTGGTTGAAGCTCTAGTTCTGCATCCCCTTTCTGATCAGTTACCAACATTCTTTTAGCCAAGGAATCATTAGCTTCTGATGGTGGTGGGGGCCATGTTATGTCTTATGCTAGCATGCAGGGAAAAGTCAAACACAGAGCTCACATTAAAGGGACACTTGACATGCTTGGCATCAATTATGAATAACTTTTTAGATAAAAAATAAATAAACTAGGGTCATAATAAGGATCATTTAAAGTGTGCCTCAAAAACACAAGAGACAGGAGAGTAGGGCTCACCTAGCTGCACTGTTTTCTGAACAAAAGGAAGCTCCTAGGTCAAATATTGGCAAATCTTTTCAGCAAGGCGATGGGTGGTAAATGGTTTGTTTCTTTTTTGCTTTGCTGTCTTAATGTTCACCTCTGCCAAGATGACCAGAAAGGTGGGTGTAAGAGCTACCAACTCTGACCACACATCAGTGCCCTTTTATTATTGCAAGAGTAACCAGGCCCTGGATATGGCCTGTGGCCGCAGCTTTCTAATTTCTGGTCTTCATGAGTCTTGCCTCGGTGAGATCTGCTTGGAGAGAAAACATCATGTGTGAAAGGTCACCTCCTTTCACAGTGAGAAAGGTGTTCCTCACCTTATCACTTCTGTCTTCAATCAGTACAATAGAGGAAACTTTTCTTTCAATCATGAAATGCCGAAAATTATTTTTATCAGTTCCTCAATGTAATCTATATGCTTAAATTGAATCAGATCAAAATCGTGTGGGAAATTCATAATCTAGGCAGTAGTGTTTCTAGAGGTGAGGAAATTGACCAGGTATAATTAAAATCATAAATCAATCTGATTACATTCTATCCCCCCCCAAGATCAATCTGATTACATTCTATCCCCCCCAAGATCAGAAAAGTAAATCATCATATTATATTGTATCATTGGATTTTATGATCAGATATTGAAAATGAGAAATGTGTACACACACATGCACATATACACTCACCTGAAAATGTTTACATTTCAAAAGTAGCTTAAGCTCTTAATTTCTGAGCTAGTTTGTTTACTTGGCTTAAGGAAAACAAGTTAACACTTGGATATGCATTCTTGAATATTCTTTTTATGCTGAGATTCTAAAATGTGCTTAATATTTATTGAAGGGCAAATACCCCTTCACAAAAAAAACACATGACATACACAAACTTTGAATCCTAAATAACAGATTTGTGTGGGAGAAAAAAGGAAGTCACCAGAGCCACCATGATAAGTGCCACAGTAAGGAAGCACAGTGGCCAGAGGGAGGAAATAGACCGAAGAGGATGCATCATGAGAGTCCAGCAACAATCACAGGGAGGATGGCATTGAGCTGGGCATTGAAGAGTGAACAAGATTTCTCTGTGAAGATAAAGAACACATAGAGGGACCTCTGTAAAGAGAACATAGTAAGGGATAGCATTTTGCATGCATGTGTTTTGGTGTGGTTGGTTGTATACTGATCAGCACCTCTAATTCTACTAATTTAATCAACAAACCATCTTGTTCCCTGTCTCTGTCTCCTGAGTGCTGGGATTAGAAGTGGGCTGCCATACCTACACAACATTTGCGTAGGTGCTGGGGTCCAAACCCTGGGCCTCATGCTCATGTGGCTAAGCCCTCTCCACAGGCTGAGGGGTGGTCTACCCCTGGGTCTTCCTCAACAGAGGAGAAGCGGCCAGTCATGGGCCAAGCACATAGGGACCTCTCTAAGGGTAATGAGAGAATTAGTCAACTGTTGCCTCTGTTCCTGGTCATACAATAACATGCCACTCTACTCAGACACAGTGACAACCACTGCTCAGACACAGTGACAACCACTACTCAGACACAGTGACAACCACTCTGCTCAAACACAGTGACAACCACT
>JADRCH010000057.1:3942374-3967037 GCA_019843965.1 Rhynchomys soricoides
ACAGTGACAACCACTCTGCAGACACAGTGACAACCACTCTGCAGACAGGATAGATTTTTTCCTATCATCTTTTGTATTCCCTTTCTCTCTATTCTTTCAGTTTTGCACACACTTAGCTAGAAACCAAGAGTGTTCAGTCCACTCTTTGAAAACCTGGATTGTTTTCTATCTTGACATTTTATTTTAAATCGAGAACAAGACTCTCTGCTTATATGTGAGGGACTCAGAGTTTTATGTGTATTTTTAAATTACACGTAAGTCATCAGTCATCAGTTTTGATAAATACCATCCATCTGTGCCATCGGAATCTATTCAATGGATTTTTAAACAGCCTTCTGCTTGCTGTGTCTCTCTGCGTGTCTCTTTCTCTCTCTGTCTCTGTCTCTGTCTCTGTCTCTCTCTCTCTCTCTCTCTTTCTCACACACACACACACACACACACACACACACAGACAGACACACACACCTGTTGGGTTCAGAAAATCAAACTTGGGGAAAGCTGGGGGAAAGTAGACAACACTTTGGATGTAGGTTGGAAACACAGGCTAAAATTATCAAGATCAAATCACTGTCCAAGACCCCTAAGCTGTATCATGGAGATATAAAGGCCAGTGCACCACACTGTAGGCACCCTTGCACTGTAAGCTGTGAGCTTCTGGCTCTGCAAAAGGGGCAGTGTAGAATGCCCATAGGAACTCAACTTTTAAATCCCTTTACAAGTCAGGACAAAGGAGGCCATGTTGCTGAACTAAAACATTCAGAAAACGAAGTCTTTTGCACACCCTGTGGCGCAAGGTAGGGTTTTTATTAATGCAAGTTCTAAATGTGGATTAACTCTCTGGTGAGTCTGGTTCCCAAAGCACTGGAGTGTGCTCAGGTCCTTTTCAAAGAAGCACACCGCTGCCATTATTCTGAATATCAATTGAACGCCATTCTAACTCAGGACACAAAGCAAGATTTAAAAAATGATTACAGCTGTCAGCACTTACATCTAAATAAGTCACTGGAGATTCAAATGTATAGACAAAATGCTGTAAATCAGTCTTCTTGGGTTAGTGTTGCTCCCTCTCTCAGGCTTTTAAGAAAGCGATTGTTATTTTAGGGCTGAAGAAAGCCTTGGCCATGAGTTGACTATATTCTTGAGGACAAATTGATGTGAAAGCCAAGCTGCAGTTTTGACTCGTGGCTTAGGACAGACATCAAGGGTGTTTTCCTTGGGAGAGGAATGTGTAAGAGCACATCTCTTTTCTTTATTTTATATTTCTGTTTCGGTGTCTGTCTGTATTTAAAAAAAAAAAAAAATCAAAGAGCTCTCTGAATTTGATCAGGTGAAATGTGACTATGGTTGGGGATGACTCCCCAGGCTAAAGGAAGCAGCCACCAGGAGCAGCAGTCTGTTGGAGCACCATTCCCAACAGTCAGTTGTTTATTTCAGTCCATTGTCTCTTCCACATCTAGTTTGGCAGTAGAAAAAGAAACCCGTTCCCCCCTCCACCCCAAGAATCCATAGGAAAGGTTGTCTTCTCATCTAACTCTGTCGACTTTCAGTTCTGTTCTGTTTTCTTAAAAGGTTGCGTGTATTTGGGTGATGCCTCTTTGTTTGAAAGAACCCATAAAAATAAGCTACTTTCACATCTAATTCTAACGAGATAAATGGCACTATGAGGGGGTATTAAAAATTCAAAGTCCTCTTTCCTATGTGTATTTGTCAGCTGAGCACACTGAATCTTGCATAGTGCACACACTTACGCTGTCATCGCAAAACGGATGGCGCTGAGAGATTCTCCTTGCTCTTTGGCACGCCATTTAATTGTATTGTGCCAAACTGGCAGAATCGTACAATATGTTAGTGTAAAGGCCCCACAGTTTAAGGGGGAAATCTCGAAGTGTTAACTGTACACTATCTAATTATACAACCTTCCTGTCCCAGAATGTGATTTCAGACACAAGCTCTGACATACGGGAAAAGGGTAGAACAGCTGGTCATTACGGTTTCCTCAAGACTATTTAACAACACACTTGAATGTAATTAAAGGGAGGCACTAAATACAGCACTTGTGGTACAATGTATTTTTAATTTCTATGGCATGTGGTAAAAGTAAATAAATGAAAGCATTCAAGTTTCTCCACTCGGCATCCAACTTGTCAAACATGCAATGCACGCTTGGCTGACTGCAAGCAGGGTCCTGGGTAAGTAGCAGGCACCCATGCACATGGGGTGTTTAAGAGGCTGCACTGGGCCATGCTCAGAGGAAACATCCAACTAGAACTCATAGATAGAGATGGAATGACAGCATTCATTCATCCAGGTGCGCACCCATCCATCCATCAGACAGATGTGTTGCTGGCGTGATAAAGGCCTCCTCTGCCCAGGTGCAGCTCACAGCTTCCTTACTCACTCAAGGCTGTGACGGGAGTGGTAAGGAAGGATGGGAGTATCAGGCCCACACTGGGGCTGTCCTTGACAGGAAGTGATGAAGTTGTGAGTAAGCAGTTTGGTGTGAAGGCGAAAGAGACATCTGTGCAGAAGGACAGCTAAAGCAGAGGCCTGCAAAGGAAATATGAAACTGATGAGAAGCCAATTCATGGCCTTACCATGAATTGAACATTCCCAGTGTTCCAGCACTGGGGTGAAACAGCATACGTCACCCCCCCACCCCCAACCCTCAGTCACCCCATGTGGCAAAGTCCTTCTGTCCTGTAAGCTTGATAAGCTCGCTTACGTCCACAGGATAAAATGCTGAACTATCAACACACACAAGAGCACAGAGGAATCTCACAACTACCATGCTAAGTGCAAGAACCCAGTCCTCAATGTCTTCAGGTTGCCGTGGGTGAGGGCCAGGTTGAGGCATGTTTTGATTCCCAGGGAAATACTTTGGTGTGAGACAGTTGCTGTGTGTCCTCGCTGTGGTGGCAGCTGTGCTGACACTTGCTCTTAGGACTCAGGACTCTTAGAGCCACTTCCTTTTCCCTCTTCTGTTCGTCTTTCAAGTCCTGAGGGCCTGGTGCATGCTGGGTAAGTGCTACTCAGGAACTGTTTCTAGTGTTGACTGCTCTGGGAGTGATGGCACACACCTTTAATCCCAGAACTCAAAGCAAGTAGTTTGAGATCAGCATGGTCTGCATAGTTAGTTCTAGGCTGGCCAGCGCTACAAAGTGAGACCCTGTCTCAATAAAGAAATTTATTCATAAAATAAATGGTTAATTTTACTACATATAAACACTGAAAATAAAAGAAGAAAAAGCTCCAAGGTGTGGGTGCTTTAATTCTGAAACACATAAGCAGGCGAAGGCTGCCTGTACACTTTCAGTGGACATCCAGACCCTTCCTTAGCGGGGAGGTTAGCGTGTCAGTCCCACAGTTAGAAGTCACAAGCATGGAAATGCAGCAAATAAAAAAAGAAAGGAGAAAAGCCAGCACTGGGGCTTCATGGGTAGGTTTCAGTGTGGACTTAATCCGGTCAAATGTACAGATTAGAGAATCCGTTGGGACAGTCTGGTACCAGTCTCTCACCTAAAGGGGGAAAGCAGCTTCCAGTTGGTGGATGGAGCCCTGGGAGCACAAACTCTGAGCTTTCCAAGTTCCGTGGAACATCCTCAAGCAAAGCAGCAGAAAGACCTGGGTCTTCAAGACTGAAGATGCCGGGGAGATGTCGACTGTAGACTGTAGCTGCTGGTGAATTCAGGTGAGCCGGACCTGGTGGGAGGACCTTCTTCAGCCTCTGCCCATGACAGTTTAGGAAGGAAGCACACAGCCTTGAGGTAAGAAGGGAGAAATGTAAGAATGAAAAGAATTTCACGTATTAGTAAAGGAACTCCAGCAATTTAAGAGAAGGCTTAAAATATGCGGAGTATCAGTCCAGACCCGCCAGGCTTTATACGTCATCATGCGATTCTCCCGACAGGCCTTCAAGGTAAATGTTAACATTCCCATTTTACAGTACGGAAACTAAGGCTCACAGAGTTGAGCAGATTTTTCAGACATGCACCATAGGGACTCACATGGAAAGCTAGAGGCTCATAAGAGCAAGCCTGATCCGTTTGGCAGCCCGTGTGTTCCCACCATGTAGGGCTAATGCCTTCTGGGAGTCACGTGGGCATACAGCAACACAGAAGAGAGGGGGATCAGGAACTATGACTCAAAGTGTAATTGGATCCCCGGTCACAATCTGTGTTTGGAACACTCAGGGCTCTTCCCAGTCTCCTCTGAGACCTTTGTTACTCAAATCGTGTCAGGGAATACCTTAGAGAGAAAAAAGAGAAGGGGTTTGAAACTTAGTCTTTACACAAAAATGGAGAAAATATTTAAACTTCAGCAGCTAAGACATAAAAGAAACACTTCAGGATAGCAAGGATTTCACCTCTGCTATGGTCTCCTTAGAGTAGGTGACCAAACTGGCACAGGGCTTGTAACTGCTGTTCCATCCCTCTAGAGCCCTGGCCACCATTGAGAAATGAGACCTGAGGCTGTCTTCACTGCTGCTTAATGGACAGTCCCTGGCCTTGGAGATGGCATCATCGATGTCTTGTTTTCTTTAACAGGAAAAGCAGGGGTGGAGGGAGAGACGTTCACAGTCCTCCCCACTCCCCTGCCGTCATCAGCAGAGCTGGGCAGTCATAGAGGATACAGACCGTTGGCCGAAGAACAGAAGAACACTAACTAACCCATGTGGGTCTTGAACCCCTGACCTCATTAACACTGTTTCCTCCCCGCCTCAGCTAACAGACAGCCCAATTATGAGCACTGACTCAAAGAGGGAAGTCACCTCTTCGCCTGGGGCCAAGAAAAGTCCAGGCAGCTGGCTTTTAAGAGCATGTGGCTGAGATGAGATAGTCAGGACATGTGCACCCACGTGAGTTTTCCAAGACCCTTCCCTTCCTTGTGTGGCTCAAATGAACAAAAACTGTAGTCAGTGTGCTCCCAGCCCAAAAGGTGGTGAAGGTTCGGGGGTATGCAGGTGTTCATTCTGCCTGAGCTGTCAGGCCAAGGCCATGTAAGGTCTTTTGCAGCTGAGATCCCATCCCTGGAATCCTCTCTGGATCCAGTTCACACCACTAGTCTTGACAGGGGAGGTTCTGCTTAGGAGCAAAGCATGTGCTTAAAATCTATGACTGAGGAATTCCCGGAGTGGATTTTCACAAGGAAAGACTCCATTAAAGTGATTCTTAAACTTTAAACATGCCCTCCAATGTCCCGAGAGGGAGCTATGTGTTTGTGTGTGCCTCAGTGCATTTGTGTTCGTCTTAGGTCTTATATTCTGTCACTGGAATAAAATACTCTGACAAAAGTAACCTAAGGGAGGAGGGTTTACTCTGGTTCACAGTTTGAGGGAACAGTCCACCATGGCAAGGAAGTCAAGGCAGCAGGAAGCAGCTTGTCACACTGCATCCATAAGCAAGCAACAGAAAGCACTGCTTACATGCTGCTCAAATCCAGGATCCCATCTAGGGAATGGTGCCACACAGACAGAGTGGGTGGATCTTTTCGCCGCAGTTAATGCAATTAATATAGTCTCCTATAGGCATACTCAGAGAGGCCCATCTCCCAGGTGATTCTAGATTCTATCAGGTTGACAACAGTAACCATCACAATACGTATGTATAGTTGTTTAGGATGTGTGTGTGCACACTTGTGTATGTGCATGTGTGCACACACATGTGGATACTTAAATCTAATATTTTTGTAAGTGTTGGGTATTTCAGTAAGATGCTGAGTGTTGTGACAGGGTTAGTCAGGACATGATGCTAATAAAATCAAAGATGGTGGCTCAATCCCTGGACCAGTGGCAGGGCTTTTCTCTAGCCATGTGCCATAGTCTCAGCCAACAAGGTCACATAGGGGATGATTGGCCTGGTGACGACAAGAAGATGCAGCATTTGGACAGTTCACTGAAGAGACGTCCTCAGTGGGGGAAATGAGATGGCCAAGCCTGATGGCAGCAGGTTAGCATCACACTGTTCTCATCTGCTAAGGGCAGCAGTTATTCCTGAGGGAATGAAGAAGCCATCCTTAGAGACTAGATTTGACCCCTCCACAGTGATCTACAGTTCCTGACCATGGACTGGCTGTATTGTAGAGTGCATTCCCCCGTGTAAAGTCTGTTGACCCTAAGATTTTAGTGACTCACTGGCTTACCCTCCTCTATTCTTCCCCATACAAGGCAATGTAATATGGAGCTTCCCCTCACTTCCCATCAACTACAAACAGCCATGGTGGGAACAACTATGAAGCCATAGTAAAGCTGGATTCATGGTTGCTCCGGTTCCCATTCTCCCTCGGTTCCAGGAACAGAGAAGATGCACAGCTCTACACCTTGAAATCAGTTCTGCTCAGTGTGAGCAGTCCAGGATAACAAAACATGAACTAACAGAATGCTCCAAAACACTCCATTGTTTATAGTCACCCCTTGAGAGTTGGTGCAGACAAACCTGGGCCTCTTACTGAGAAGCTAATACGAGAATGGGTTATTCTGGGCCCCTGGGGTGTTTTTGTGGAGTAGAGAGCCACAGACTCCACATCACTAGCTCTAGATCTTAAAGAACACAAGGAATCAGCTGTTGCTGTTTTAAATCATGGGAACTTTAGGATGTTCCTCCCCTGAGTCTATCTGGCTGGCATAGCGGGAAAGTATTTAGCTATCTTGTGTGTTTACATAGGCACCTGAGTCCTGGTACCCAGGTGCTCACTAAGATGAAACTTAGCCTGTGTCACTTAGCTTTCACAGTCCTATTAACCTGTGTCCAACTAAGGCCTAAAAATGTTAAGTAGAAACTTCCAGAAGTTTCTATGTTTTTAGTTGCATGCTGAGTAGGGTGATCCAATCCCTTCCCAGATGGCTCACTCTCACCTAGGATTCGAACCCTCCCTTTGTCCACAGTATCAGTATTGTGGGAAACAATCTCCCCCCCCCTCCTCCTCCTCCTCCTCTTCTTCCTCTTCTTCCTCCTCCTCCTCCTCCTCCTTCTTAGTCATCTGGTGTCCATTTTGGTCATCAGAGGGACAGACAGATAGACACACACACACACACACACACACGGGGGGGGGGGAGAATATCACAAAGCATGAGTTCATGTCACCTTTATTTACTTAATATTGTCCCCAGGTCCCAGTGTGTAAGAGTAGGGATGCTGGCAACTTGGATATACAGAAGAGAAGCCATAAAGTACACTCTTTGTGTAAAAAAGACAGATTTACTTGACAGTAAGAATAGAAAAAATCATAAACCACAGTTGCTGTCATCTGTGTAAGAGAGGATCGTCTATTTGTGAAACTGATAGGAGAAAGAACTCTGTGCTAGTTTTGTGTAACAACAAGAGACATGATATAGCCGGCATAGGGTCTTAGTCAAGATGGCTAAAATGCTAATTCTGTGTGTGCATGTTTAGGAAAGGGCATACTGCACGTGGGATTTAATTCTCGCCGTCTTTACAGGCATCCACCCAGAGTCTTAGGATATCCTCCTGTAGACAGCGCAAGCCTCCTGCACTGACTATGGAACTGGGCCCATGTCTTACTTGCCCTCCACATCATCAGCCTGAGTAAGAACTCTACAGTCTCTGTCACCATGGTTTTCAGAGCCCCCTACCTGCCTCCTGTACTTGTGTAACGTCCCCTCCCTTAGCTTAAACGTCGACCCTCTCTGAACCTCCCCCAATGCTCTGCTACCTCCACAGGCTCAGCCTTGGGCCGCTTCCCTCCTTGCTCCTTCTCCCTTTACTTTAGCTCTTGGTTGTCAAGTTAACAACATGCACTAAGAGGAACCCACATGAGTCTCAATGCCATTTGCCCTCATATCCAAGGATAGAATTAAGTGTGTGTGAAATCCCATGGCAACCTGAGAATGAAGACATTCTATAATAAATCCACCACTGCAGTAGAGCTGGAAGGGACAAACTCTGCATCAATCCTGAAAAAGTCCTATCCTACAGGTGGATCAGGAACTTGGGCTGTGGCTTGCTAGGAAGGACATAGAGACAGCTCAGTCGGGAAAGCACTTGCCTCACAAACATGAGGACCTGACTCTGGATCCCTAAAACCCAGATTGTAACCTCTGAATGGTAAGATGAGACATGGAGACGGGTTGATCTCTAGAGCCCACTGGCCATCTAGACTAGTCTACTTGGTAAAGTTTCAGGCCAACTAAAGACCATGTCTCAAAGAAAAATGGTGGAAGGAACCTGAGTAATTACACCCAAATTTGTCTTCTGACTCCCACACGCATACACATATGTTTGTATGTGTACCTACATATACACATATCTAACACAGAAACATGCACACACATTTTCATGCATAACAAATGGAGGAAGGGAGCAAAGGAGAAAGGGAGGGGGAGTAAGCACAGCGGCATAAGACAGGAATCTTTACTATAATCTCCTATTGAGTTCAGCACTAGGAGAGCCAGGGGGTCAACCAGCACTAAGGTGGTGTATGACCTGGTACAGACCCTTGAAAAGACTACTGTTGGAATCCTGGTTGCATCTGTGAGACGTGGGGTGAGACAGGACCAGCTCTAAGATCCAGGGCACATCTCAGAAGTGAGGCTTATCAATGACAAGCCCTTGGCCTGAGGAAGTCCAAGTCTCAAAGAGTGCTGCAGATCATTAGATGCATGTAGTAAGCCCAAGGTTTGTCCTGAGGTTTGTTCATAGAAAGCTGAGCTTGGTCAATGACTTTTAGCATGATGTAGAGAGGCTGGGCTCTAAACTCAAAGAAAGAGGCATCACAATGAAGCACACTTTGGTCGGACCACCAAGCAAAGAGGGGAGTAGCATTTTCTAGAGTGAAACTCCTTCAAAGTGGCAACTAATAATTCATGATCCTGCAAAAGTGCTATCAAATTCCTCAAGGTATAGAGCATTTCTAGTTGATAGGAAGAATGCTGAGTGTGAGTTTTAGCATATCTTTAGCTCCTTGCACACAACAGAGGTCATGCTGCTACTTCCGATAAATGATTATTCTGGCCAGGGAAGTACTATTCTCTAATTTCTACATCAGCCGGTGTCCAGTGAGAAATCACTAGGTGGTCACATGAAAACAGGAATTGAGAGTTTCCTTAAGGACTCATCAGTTTTAGTGCAAAAAGAATACAATCCTTACTAATCGGTGGGTACTTTTGTGTCCATGTATCTCCAGATGCCATGGGGCTTCAGAGCAGAGAGATGGATATCAATCAGAAGAAAACCAGAAAAGGCTCGCATACTTGCACACACATGCACATATATGCACTCACACACAAATGATATGTGGGAGTGATAGCAAGGTAGAAATCGGGTAGAATTACAGAAAAGGACTAAATGACACACATGCGAACACACACCCTAGTGACATCTTCATAATGAAGTGTGCCAGGCAAGAAGGCTCAGCCAGTTGGGAGAAGAGATGTGTCAAAGCAGATGGGCCATCTAGGATGTAGCAAGCCTTGTTAGGTAGAATACCCTAATCTTGGTATGGGTAGAAAATGTACTGTTACATAACAATGTACAAGGACAGCAAAATGACAGCTAAGAAAAGGACAAGCTGAGACCAGGCTGACCAGACACTGTTATCTACGTCAGGGTGATCAACCTTGAGAGTGTTAGCCAATCGCTCCGAGAGTTCACTAAGGAGACTCTGCTCTTTAACATTAGGCCTCCAGGACTGCTGTAGGACAGATATACAAAACCCCCAAAAGGCACAAAAATAAAATGTTGGCTCCCATCTGGGCACTATTAGAGATGTTAGAGACTGAACCAGGCAGGGTTATCCAGCAGGAGGTTAGCTAGCCTTGGGGGTGTGCTAAGATGCTATAGAAGTAGGTAAGCGAGTAGAACCTGTTCTGGAGGGCTGGAGCAGTGTGCTGAATGCTGGGGGCAATGCCCAGTTTCCTCATGACCGAGGACACCCTACCCCACAGCCAACAGTGTGGACCATGAGTAAGATCTTGGGGCTTTTCCTTCTCCTCCTGTTCATTGGTATCCAATGACTATTTGTTGGGGAGGCTTGATAGTCTTGTGACCAGTCTCAGCTTGGAGCGACCATTATGGTACATCCTATTCCAGGGTGCCTCATGGCATGGCCTGCAGTGGCTACTGCAACTGCATTACCCATGCTCTGCTCCGTATTCATGCCTTCACAGATGTTGCCTCTAAAAGCCCTTCCCTAAGAAGCCACTCCAACCTGTCTGCATTTCAGAAATGAGTTTCTTGAGAACACAACTCCAGGGGACTGCTGTTTGGAGCAGTCTAAGGAACAAAGTTCTAAGAGAGATTGGAAGCTGGGTCATCTGTTGGTCAGCTGGCAGCAAAGAACCAAATAAGGTGATCAGTGCCATTCAGACGAGACCCAGGGTGCTTTAATGGCCCAGCCACTAAGATGTGCACTGGTGGTGGATAGGGGAGTGGTGCCAGTCATGTGAGATAAAGATCTCAGGCATTGGAGAGCCCTGCAGAACATAGAAATCATAGGAATGATGGAACTCGATGGTGGCTCCCAGTCCCTCAGTGGCACCACAGAGAGCTGCTGAGAGTTCAGCAGTGGCGGCTAATCACCAATTTCAGGCACGAGTGCCTAGTGGCCTGCCTGAAAAATTTTTTAAGTTTCATTCCTTGCATCCCAAGACCAGGAAAATCTAAAAACCAGGCCCCAGGGTTGATTCTAAAGGCTGAAGATTTCAGAGCAGGTTGGTCAATTCTAGCAAGTCCCTTTGGGCCAGCAGCAGTGATCTCCTTTAGAAGGGACACACGCTGTGCTCACTTGATAACAGCACAGGAGCTTCTGACTTAGGTGGCTTGGGAGCCAACATTTTGTCTATATGGTTAGCGGAACAACATCTAGTCAGGTTCTAATCTAGCTCAGCCATGCCTGCTGAGGGACTGGTGACCAGGACTGTGTAGGGTGAAGGAGCTTCAGGACTTAGCAGGCACTAGCAGAAATCACCTGAATTTGTATAGAATTTGATCCCAGGGGCTTAGGAGAGCTGGGAGATCATTACCCACTGTTCAGAGATAGACAAAGGATCTGATGCTGAGGCAGGATCCTAGTGAGGACTGGGAGACAGCGGTAACCCCTGCTGGAAGGCTCTTGGAGGCTTAAAAGCAACCAGAAATAAGTGAAAGGCTGGCACTCAAGGGCAGACACTCAAACACCGTGGCACTGACAGATGATTGAATCAAACAGCTCTTCTCTGTGTGTGTGTTAGAGTGACTGTCCTGGGTAGAGTAAGTCCCGGGACACACTGCCCGAGCCCACCTCAGGGATGCATTTACTTCTCCAGCTGTCTGGCATAGTGCCAGCTGACAAAGCTCAGCCAACTGTCCTCTCTGGAAATTGTCCTTGGTCAGACAGAGGTGCCCTCCCCTTGGCCCTGTTCTCTTTGAGGGGTAAGCAACCAAGTAGGAAATGGAGGTCATAGGGAACCAGGTGAGTCCTAAAAACGATCTTATTTGGCAGTGAAGAAAGGTCTTGGTGATCAAAAGTGTATAGTGCTCACACAGGGGACCTAAGACCTGTGTGTTTAATGTCCAAACCATGCAGTTCATGACTACCTGAAACTCCAGCTCCAGAGAAGCCAACACCTGCTGTTGGCTTCTTCGAGCACATGCACATACCACACACAAATACACACACACACACACACACACACACACACACACACACACGTTAAAACACAAAACCTACGCCTCCACAAGCTTTTATTTCAGCGTCTGCTAAATCACACATACCTTCCAGTAGCCCTATTATATGGGATGGAATCGTGAATGCTCTAGATTTCTGTGTCCTTTTCCTTAAATAATTCTCTACAGAGCTTTGTTGCTTCTCTATCCTGTGGCCTCAGGGGTCAATTAAATTGGCCATCAAATCTTATCATAAAGAACCCTTCCCTGAAAGAGGGTTGCTAGGATAAGCATTTACCCTTGAACAGGAAGTGCTGAGTGGATTCAGAGCTGGTGTTCTAAACTCAGACAGGCATCCTCTCTTCCCGGGGTGAAGGCTGTTTACATACTGCCCAAGTATTAAGAAAACATCTCTTCTATGCTACTTGTCCTTGAAGGCGCCGCTGGTGCGCTTTTGCATCTTCTCTGGCATCTTTATGGGCATCTTTCTCCCCAGTCTGCTGAATGGCACCGTATAAAATGAGAGTTGTCTCCTCCACTCCCTTTATTACCACAGGACAGTGTGTCAGCCATTGCATCTATCCAGGGAGGGGAAGAGAGAGAGAGAGAGAGAGAACTGTTGTCTGCCACAGAAAACAATGCTTACCAGGTTCTCTGTGAGCACTGGCCCTCCATCATTAGGCAGGACACTTGAGCCGGAGGCTGAAGGATTCAGCTTGGAAAATGTCTAAGTACTGGTTATTTAGGGTGATCTCCTGGGACATCCCAAGAGAAAAGAAGCCTATGTCTTACTTCCTGCCATTGGGATAACACTCCCAGTCTAATGTAATGCACAGATCTAGGTACAGCCCATCATTGTGGGGAAATCAAGGCAAGAGCTTGAAGCAGCTAGTCCCATTACCTCCACAGTCAAGATCAGAAAGCAATGAATATACACATGTTTGCTAGTGCATAGCTCCCTCTGTGTGTCCTTATAGAATCTGTATTCTCCTGCCTAGGGGATGGTGATATTTATAGTGAGTTGTCCGCCTGCTGATCAGGACAGTCTCCTATAGATGTGCCCAGAGGCCAATCTAATGTAGATAATTCTTCATTGAGATTCTCTTCTCATATGCTTCCAGGATGCATCAACCTGATAATAAACAGCAGCTATCACATCCTGAAATTACCAAGGAGAGTCATGCTAATGCTCACACCAAACAACCACATTTTGTTTTGGGCAGGGAGCCTCTCAATTCTTTTAAGCAAGAGTGGTCCTCTGTAGGAAGTAAACTCAAGTTCAAATGCATACTCAAGTTGGTTCTTCCAGGATCAGAGGCTGCAGTTGCCCTGGGTGCAGAGCAGTGAACATTCTAGACTTACACCTCAACAGCCATGCCCACTGAGGTGGGAATTGGCATCAGGCAGGCTGCTGAAGGGCTCTTCCTGGTTGTCATGTTGTGTTGCTTGTGATAACGGTGCACAATTTCTCCCAGCTACTGAACTCATGCAGATCAAGACAAGGTCTCTTTGCCTCTGTCTTTTCCTCCTCTGTCGCAGCACACAGATTCTCCTGAGACTGGGAACATTTGTTTTCTCAGCCCACTAACTCCAACGACAGTACATTTCCTTCTTATCATCGTTATTTAGTCTGTAATTATTCCAGTCTACTAACTCCAGCAGAGGTTGGGGAGAACCATGTCTACAGTGCATAAATCACTGACTTTGGGACCTTCATTGTCATGAATAAGCTCAGGACATGGAAGTCCCCAAAGGAGCAGCTCCTTCAAATTCCAAGTACATCAATTTTACAACAGAGCGGAGAAGGGAGACAAGACTTCAGACAAGGACTTTGCCATGAAAATCAGAAGTTTCATTTAAACCCAAGGTGGGTGTAACTTCGATTTATTTGCTTTGGCTAGCAGTGCTCACAGCAGGCTAATTTGTCTAAGTGATATAAGAGGCAGGCACCCACATTCTGAAGAAATGAAACTCTAATTGGGCACAAACCCACCCATTCCTGGGACTCCATGTCACTGTCTACCGCTTATGCTGATGCTCTACTCTGTCGGTAATGACAGGGAACCCACCTACAACCTGGACTCTGGAAAGATCCCATACTCAAACACATTTCCTTTCCTTCACATTCTAGAGCTTTCTTTCACTGGTCACAGAAGAGCAATTGGTTGTGGCACAAAAATGGTGGGGGGTTTGCAGTGATTTGCAGAGCACGTTGATCGAATCTGCCAGCTACATTATGTCCAATTTTGTGTGCCCTGGAGAAGCACTGGGCTTCAGAACACTGGGGTCCACCATACAGGAGTTAAGACAGAAAATTACACCAAAGCCCTGGTCACACAGAAAACAGGACAAGAGCTGGGCAGTCACTCCAAAGCTCAAAATGCTTCACCATGCAGAAAATGCTGCATTCCCCCCCCCCGGTAAGGAACCCTGTGCGTTAGAAATCAGGCTGTTGTGGGCATGAGGACTCTGTGGCATGGCGACCCTCTGAAGACTGGGCTGTGACTTAGCTTTGAGTTGGCAATCCATATTAGGCAGCCTGCAGTGCCCCTGCCAGGCTCTGAGAAAGTCATTTACATGCGCTCTTTAGAAGTGGCCCTCTCTCACCAGCCCTTGGGGATGTCACAGATGGCAGACAGGGAAGGTCCCTGAACCCCAACATCTGGTCAAATGGTTCCGTGGAAGGAAGGAGAATTAAATCTTTCACACGAGTCGGTTAAATGCCAACCCTACATCTTCTATCCACTTCTCCTCAGGAACAATTATTTTGATGTTTTGGACAGATCTGGAAAATATTCAATATCTAAGAATAGCTGGCTCGGGGTCACATGCTAACACAGATAGCTATATATTTGAAGCTACTGAGGAAGAAGAGAGACTTCGGGAGAAGATGAGAGGAAACTCCACAGAGAGGAGAGGGGTGACCCAACAGTCAAGTCACAGTTTTGCCTTAGTCTCCATCTTGTACCCTTCTTAAATAAAGACTGTGAATTCATTGGGTCTATCAATAAGAAACAGTTAAAAAAGAAAAGGCTCCTATCAGAGCCTCAGATAAATGGCAAAGCTAATCGAGGCCCAGGGACAGCCTTCTCAGGATGGCACAGCTTGGTGTTCCACATATAGCATCTTGAAAAATCTTTACTGCCTTCAAAGATACAGCCCTTGGCACTCAGCACCATGCCTCCAAGTTTAGAATGCGGACCTCCATATTTATGTTCCCCAGATGGTGGGATTTATAAACGCACCGTGGGGTGCTATTGAAATTAATAATTTAATTCATTTCAGTGATGGCACCGTGATTGCTAGTCATTATGGCAGTAGCAGTTAGCAGAGCCTCTTGGTCCTGGGATGTAGCTGAAGGGTAATATCAGCAAGAGGAATTCTCTGTCATCTGATTTCAAATGCCGACGATCCCTCCTGAATGGGGGATCGCCAAAAGTTTTTGGAAGGAAAATGAAGCCTACATCTACATTAGTTAGATGAAGGTGGCTTCGATTTATGTGATTTCAAAAGTTTAAAATCCATCCTCTGAGGAGCACCGGAGTGATGTGGTGAGTTTTGCTTGGAAAGAGAAAAGATAAGGAAAGAGCCCCGAGCCCCGAACTCAAATGAGCACATTTCTCACTGTCTCTGAAGATTCTGTGTCCAAATAAAGGAGAATTAACCACACTGTTATCTTATATCTCCCTTGACTGCTCACCAAGGGAATAGCCTGGCAGTTGAGCTAAATGACTTTTAAGTCCCTTCCAAGAGACACTCAGAGATTCCTGGAGTCTGTGGTTGTGGGCATTGGGGAGGGGCCTACTGACTAAATTCTCTCAAGGGGCGAGCATGTTTCTCTCAGCCTAATGATCTGAAGCCTAAATGTTCAAGAGGGAAAATGGCTGCACAACTGGCACGCATACTCACGGCCAATGGGAAGGATCCCTCCGGAAGCCCCTCCCCGGGGCGCTATAACTACCTAGATTTATACAGCCCCATTTCTTCTCTGGGAAGCCTGGACCCCTTTCCAGATTTCCCTCTTAATCATCTAACTTAATCACAGAAGGCAGGCAGGGCTGGTGCCTGACTCACTCAATAGCTGAAGAAGCCTTGGTTAGTGAAGGAGTCTAAAGGGGGGTTGGGGTACTCTTCTAGTCAGCTTTTTTCACAGGTTAGGGACCCCCAGGGGCTGTAAGGGATCAAAAAGATTTACTGAAGTGTTAGGGGTGTGGTTTGTGACCCCCAAAGTTAGCTTATTGACATCACCTCATGGTCGACAGTGTTGAAAGCACGAGACTGACAGAGATAACCCAGGATAGAAGACCAAAGATGCTATGTGAAGGCAGGTTTGGGATCCCATGGCAACCATCTCTGATGACTACTCCAGGTCTTGGGAGAAGCACCTTAAACTCTTCTGAAGACAGTCTTCCCTTCCCCCAAGCCCTCAGGACCCCTCCATGTCCCACTTCTCAGATGTCCTATTCCCCCCCCCCCCCCCCACACACACACTGCTACACATCTGGAAGATGGACATTCTCCAAGCCAGAGCAGATCTGCAGCAGAAGCTAGGAACAGAGTGAAGACAGTCAGCTAGGACCAAAGACTGGAGTAAAAATTTAAGAAATAACAACAATTATCTGGAATGCACAAAGATCGCTGTGTCTGGGATTGTGTGCAGATACAGTGCTTGGCCGAAGACGCTCATCACTGAAGAAAAGAGGAAACTGACCACTGAAAATTAAGGTGTGCCTGTCTCTACACACATGGGCTCAATGGGGTAGCTTTCCCTTAGGGAGGCTAGGGTGCCACTGCTGAGTGTCTTGGGTCAAGGCCAAGGTCTAGTGCTGAGGGGATGGTGTACTAGTAAGGAACAGAAGGATCAGGGCCACCCTGTGGTTGTGTCAAGAGCTGCTATCACAGTGGGTGGGAAGGGAAGGGTCTCTGATCAAAGACTTCGGGTGGGGCCAGACAGAGAAAGCTACTAGTTCCACCCTAGGTTCAAAGAACACTTTTAAAGAGCTTTGGACTTGAGAACATGGGACCAGAATGCGCCCTGTTGTGTTGTAGGGACCACCGTAAATATCCTTGGTGAAGCTGGTGTAGACAGCTGAGAAGGTATGCTTAGGCTGCGTTCTAAGTGACTGGGGTGGATATCACTTGCAAGGAGACTCTCCCTTCATCTCCTGGGTCAGAGGTCAGTTACCTCAGTCCCTGCTCTCCAGACAGCTGGTACCCACTCTGTGGTGCATCTCACTCCCTACACTCCATCAGGCCCCTAGACAACGTGCCTGGCTCAGCCCTGGTACTCACAGGAGATGCTTAGTAAGCAAGCACAACAAAATCATCTCGTCTGACCTAGAACAGCATAGAAGTAGCATCAAAAGAGCTGACATCTGGGGGCTGAGACAGGAGGATCGAACCTCCCAGGCCAGCCTAGGCTACATAGTGAAATTCAATCTCAAAAACAAACAAGGGTGTTGTGGGATAACCTAGTTGATAAGGTATTTGCCATGCCAGCATGAAGACCCATATCTGGATTTTCCACACACACTTAAGAGCAAAGCAAACCAAACAGAAAACAGCAGATGCATGGAAAATTCACCTGTAATGTCAGTGCTATCGAGACAGACAGAAGGATCCCTGGGACTTGCTGACCAGCAAGGAGCTCCAGGACACTTTCAGTGCCTGCCCTTGACCATACCTCTGCGTGCTCGGCACAACATGCAGAAGAGGGAGCCTTAGACTGGAGTCAGAGGAGTCAGGCCCTGATTCTCATACTTTACTGACTCGGAATAAATGCATAGCTGCCTCTGATCTCACATGACTCCTTTAGGGTGACTGTGTGAAAGGAGAGGAGATTCCATGGTGGAATATCAGGGGTTTAAACACCAGATCCAACTTCTATGAGGTAAGCTCTCTATTGGTTCAGATGCTTCACTTCCTAGGACACCTGGCTCAGAGTAGGCAGTCTGAAGACTCAGAGCAGACACAGGTCTGCTACTTTCCTATACAATGGAGCTTAAGCGTTCCTCTTTATAGTTTCATTTGAAGGCTTAAAGGCGATCATAGCTAATACAGATCACTGAAAACAAGATGAGAAGATGGCCCAGCATCCGCTTAAGCATGAAGGTCCAAATTTGGATCCCCAGAGCCCACATAAAATGCCAGGCGGGAATGGCAGCTACCTATAATTTCAGCCTCACAAGGTAGAGACAGGGGATCCCCAAAGAGAGTTGACTAGCAGAGCAGCCATGTTGGCAAGCTCTGGATTTGATTGGGAAACCTTGCCTTAATGAATAAGGTGGCAGAGCTGAAGGATGTTTCCCTCATCGACCTCCAGCCTGCACAAGCTTGTGGATACACATGCACACACATACATAAATATGAATATACACACACATACACACAGGCACAGACACACACATGAGAGGGGGTGCGGAGGGGGAAGAGGGGAGAGAGGAGAGGGGAGAGCAAGATATAGGCTTGTAAAGTGGCCCAGTGGAAATAAGATGCATGGAGCTCCCCAGGTAACGAGAGATGACAGAATGGCTCTGGTCTCTAACTGTGTGCCCTGGTTCAATAGAAGAGTTGAATTTTGGAATTCAAAATTCAAGGAAAACATGGAGAATGGTCCAGTCACCAATGTGGTCTGTCTCTGGTGGCAGATGCTCACTGGTGACTGTGAAGACAGACAGTGGCTCGTTCTTACTTGTGGCCTCCTGCTGAGTGAGCCAGGCCCAGGAAAGAATCCTAGATGTTCATTCCTTCCCAGCTGTGCCTTGTGGGGCTGCCTTTCCACACAGCTTTATGGGGTTCTGGAGATGAGCATGAAATTCTCTGCTTCCTTCTCAGTCATTGGCCGAAGTTATGGGGGAAAGGCCTCAGAATTTGTGCAGGCAGAGGAATATTTGCACAGCCCAGAATTTCTAAACTTAGACGGTAAGACCTTCCCCTTTCTCTAAGTCTATGAAGTCACAGATACAGGCAGAACAATATCTGGAAACCCAGGAAAAGATTGGCCCACCCACTGTTTTCTCTGTCATGGGTTACTGGGATCATAGTTGGTCCAGAGCAGAACAAGACCGGTGAAAAGCGAGGGCATCGGGACCTCTTCTGTGTCATTTCCTCTATCTCTCCATTAGTGTGGTGGGACCCAGGATGCCACTCTGGGGGCAGAGATCCTTTGTGTCCTTTTGATAGACAGAACATGTACCACCACATGTCCCAGGGGAGTGTCCAGCCTAGAGAAGTCTGCACTGCCTCACAACTGGACAGTGAGCAGGGAGAAAACAGGGTACAGCCTTTGTTCACGATGGCACAGGAGTGCCCTGAAAGTCAACCCACAGCACTGTGTCCGCCCTCCACACCCCAGCCATTTCAACTCATAACAGCTGGTAAGCTCGCCACTGTGAAAGCTGGCATCTGCAAGGTGGTTCAAGTTTTCAAAATTCACTCTCTGAGCATGGCACTCTCTGAGCATGGCTCTGGCTCACAGAGTAAAGCGTAAACGAGCTGTAGAAATCATAGTGGCCGACAGGGCACAGGCCTCGCATCCTTTCCAGCCCCCTGCACACCCGCACATGCGCGTGCACACACATGCTTATTCTTCTATTTATTTCCATCCACTATTCATATTCATTGGCACCATCCTTCCCTCCCAGTGATCATCCGCCCCATTGTCTTCTCGACACACCATTCAATTCAAGACAATCGCGTCTTATCCGCTGTGTGCCAGGCACTGAGCTTAGAGTCATCTGTTCTCAGAGTCATCTTGGAGCCGAGTCATCTTGGAATCTGCCCTGTCGTGCACAGCGTCTAACTGATCACAAAGCCCTCTCCACTCTGCCTCTGGAACAGCACCTAAAGACCACTCTGTCTCTTCCCTGATTGCCCCTCTTCTTGTCCCTCATCCAGAGACCTGTGGCAGCCTTAAGTGTGCCAGCCTCCAGACCCGATTCAGATCCAAAGCAGGTCACACACAGGTTTGATCACAAACCAGCAATGCAGAATCACTTGGTATCATCCACAGGTTGGAGCCCCAACAGTACACAGCAGAAGGAAGGACCCCACCTAGTGTAGCCCTTGACTTCTAGTTCTGAGTTTCTAGGACCCTTGCCTTCTCCTTTCTCAACACAAGGCTAGCTCTGGGTTACTATGGTGGTTTAGATCTGTCATAAGACAAGCGGCCACTATGGACGTCAGACATGTAGAGATGCACGGATGGCTACACGGACGAGCAGGGGCATTAGGAAGGTTCCCCCCACCGGGCACTTTTACCTTCCATGGGGCCAGTCACGTGGTCAACCACAACCTCAGAATAGAAAAATGGGAAAATTCCAGAAGTAAATGTTGTGCAAGTTTTAAATTGTATCCTATTCTGAGTAGGATGATGGGATCTTAGACTGTCAATCATCCTTCGTCCAGTGTATCCACTCTGTGGATGCTGCCTTCCCTTCAGTCACTCAGTGGCTGGCTCAGTCATCAGATCAACTGCTCTTGGACCTCAGTTCTTTCGGTCTTGTAACTCTTAATCATGGTCCTAAAGTGAAAAAACAGTAACACTGGACATTCAGACATCACTGGGGGAAGAGGAACAAGCAAACCAGCCAACCAATCTTATGCTTGGGTTGCTAAGACCCATTTTGACCTATGGGTCTTACTCTTACGCTGTGCCTAGTTTGTAAGTCAGGTCTTATATATTTGTATATTTACACAGTGTAGGGGAGTAGCATATCTGTAGGGCTTGGCTTTATATGTACTGCATACATCCATTAAGGGGGTCTTAGTTAGGGTTTTACTGCTGTGAACAGACACCATGACCAAGATAACTCTTGTTAGGATATTTAATTGGGGCTGGCTTACAGGTCCAGAGGTTCAGTCCATTATTGCCAAGATGGGGACATGGCAGCACCCAGGCAGGCATGGTGCAGGAGGAGCTGAGAGCTCTACATCTTCATCTGAAGGCCGCTAGGAGAAGACTGGCTTCCAGGCAGCTAGGACAAAGGTCTCAAAACCCACGTCTGCAGTGTCACACTCCCTCCAACAAAGCCACACCTCCTAATAGTGCCACTCCCTGGGTCAAACATATATAAAACTCCACAGAGGGTTTTGGAATATCTTCCTGATCCAGCTCAGAGAGATAGCTGAGCTTTCTAAAGGTCGTTCTGGTGGATTACCACAAACTATACAGCATTACCTGTATATCACAACCCATCATCAGGGCTGGGCTGCTGCTGGGGACTCGGGGGAGGCGATCTACATTTGTCTTCTCTGCTTCTCAGGGATGCCTGCATTTCTGTTCCTCTCCATCTCCAGGTGTGTCACGACAACCCCAGCCGCCATCATTTACAGCCTGTTGCTTACATTGACCCTCTTGAATCTCTCTCCTAAGGACTATGGCAGTGACTTCTTTGGGCTCCTCTGTATCATTCAAGCTGTCTTTCCTGGCTCACAATCTTCAATCACATCTGTAAAGTCCCTTTACCATAGAAGGTACATACACAGAGAGAGGGGAACTGGGATGCGGCATCTTTGGGCAGCCGTTTTTCAACCTTCTGCTGTGAATGAATCCATTATTTTACATGATACATGACAAAGACAAATGCAGAATGAAATCTTAAACAGGTGAGTGCAAACTCTGACGAAAAGCAAGGAGAAGCTTCACATTGGAGTTAGACTGAGTGGAGATAGACAGCTCCAGTGTTCTAAGGGACAAGAGGGGATTAGAAGACTCCACCTTTCTGAGTGGAGGGGAGGAGCATCACTGAGTTCAGAGAGATGGGGGAGGAACAGCGACTGGGAGTGACTGAGGTATGAGGTCCTGAGTGCAGTAAGGCAGGACGTGGTGTGCCAAGCTGAGGAGTTTGGAATTTCATCTGACTTCTGTGTGGAAAGCACAGGACCCATGTGGGTGTGATGCTGTGCAAGTCGGAAACCCAACAGCAGGGCTGGGCGGCTTCTGGGGACTCGGAGAAGGCGATGAGCTTGAATAGAACAACATTGTAACTTCTTGTGATGATGGAAGTGTCTTCTCTTTGCAGCTTTCAGTAGGAGAGGAGTGGCCATGTGGGCAGGTAGATACGATGTGGCTAGATGGATGAGAAACAGAACTGGGGGGGGGGAGATCTGTGTGTGTGTGTGTGTGTATAAGGTGTGTACCTGTATGTGTTCATGCACGCAAGATGCATGAATGCAGGTGCACACTTACCATGGTGCACATAGAGAATGACCTCGGGGGTCAGTCTCACTTTCAACCTCATTTAAGCCCAGTCTCTCTCTGGTTGTTCCATGCTACACAGGCCAGCCCCTGGGTTTCTGGGAATTCTCCTGTCTCTGCCCTCTGTTTCCCTGTAGGAACACTGGGACTACGGATACATATACCAAGCTTGGCTTTTGATGTGAGCTCTGCAGATTTGAGCCCAAGTCCTCATGATTGCACAGCAGGCACTTTGTCACCGAGCTCCCCTTGGCTCTGGAGAAGCTGCCCTTCAATGAAGGTAAATTTAAATTTATCTGTGCAGCTTAGGCAGCCTCACTATTGAAAGACCATTTGGACAGTGGACGGTGGGTGATGTGGACGTGTTGGAGATAAAGCAAGAACCCCAAGAGCGTCAGCCTGGATGAACAGTTGTCGGACTCTGAGTAATACATGGGCAGAGACAGTAATGGCTAAGGTAGAAAGAGAAGGTAGAGTTGATGTCGTGTAGAAGAGCTTGGCTTGTTTAGCCAGCCATGGTGGAGACTGGGGCAACGGTCAGGTTCTCACTTGGATGGCAGAATGGGGTTGTCCCTCCAACAGAAGGTTCAGAGTTTAACATTACCCCTTAACAGTTTATTGTGAGGCACCTGTAAAATGAACCCATCTAAAGGACTGATGGGACCCAGGAGAAGGACAGCAGAAGCTGGTGGTGTGGGTTTGAGAACCCCCGGAACCCAGGAGATAGCATGGAGGACTGAGAAGGGCAGAGTCCAAGGCACCGTGAAGAGACAAAGTGGGGGAGACAAAGGCTGTGCGCTCCTAGGGAGGACTCACATTAAACGTGACAGCTATGAACCCGAGAGGTGCCTTGACAAAACATGTTTTGTGATGTGGGCTTAGTGAGAGAGATGGTACAGAGCTGAGGCTGTAGGGTCCTTGGATAAGTGTGCAGAGGAACACAGATGATGCTGAACCCGAGGCATTAACTCTTGTCTCAGCGTGCCTTAGGGCAAATGAGACAGTGATCACAAGCTATGGGAGCACACAGCTATGGTAGGTGGAGCACGGGGAGCTGCACTCACTGGACTGAGTGGAAAGAAGTGGAGAAGGCACTTTGGTTTCCCATAAGATACAAGCAAACAGAATGCAGATAGAGGTTTTAATTCTTAAAAACGTACTGGATGTGCACAGCACCTGAGTCTAATGCAAGATGTAAGCCACAACAAAAAATTGTTATTGATCCGGTCTCTATTCAGACCATTTAGGGTGTGCAGGTTGGTAAGTGTGTCTGGGGTTTCCATCAGAACCTCTGATGCACCAGGGACAGGCCACCTCTGGGTTTCTAAGAACTAGTCTCAGGACTGAATCCTGTCCCTACAGCTCTGTAGGGGTCACAACATGGAAGAAAGTTACCAGAGATTAAGGCAAAGTCCACTTTGCCACAGCAGCCTCCCACCCCATTACTCCACCCCTGCTCCCAGCACACACACACACACACACACACACACACACACACACACGCCTCCTCATACATGCCTCCCTACTAGGCACCCAGGCACTGCTGTGCATTGTCTGTCTGTCTGTGTCTCTCTCTCTCTCTCTCTCTCTCTCTCTCTCTCTCTCTCTCTCTCTCGCTCTCTCACACACACACACACACACAGAGCATCTTCACCATCACATAAGGACCTCAGAGCATGGATCCCAACCCCCTAACGCCCCTCCCCTCCCTCACCCCCTCCCCTCCCCCTCGAACTCTCAATCACTAGCCAGCTGGCTATCTTAGAGTCCCTAGGAAGAATCCTCGGCTGGGACAGGGAAGCTCACTGGGAGAGGGGGCATGAGGAGCGACCAAGGGGAGAATGTAGGAGAAAGATGGACTTTGTAGAGATACATGTAGGAGGGAGTAAAAATGGGGTTGGGAGCCTGCGTGTTTGTCACTCACCTTCCTGCCAGAAGTTTGGGTCTAGGGTGTATCAAGCACACACAGTTAAGAGGATGATCCGTGGGAAGAGCCACACCAGACAGCGTTTTGTAGGCCTTCAGGACCGGGGGAGGCTACAGGGGGAGGGGGAGGGGGAGGAGAGGGAGAGAGGAACAAGTAAAGGGTTGCAGAAGGACAGGGAGACAGAAAGCCAGCATTTCAGAGTTCTCCACATACCCCCAGTCCCAGCCCATGTTCTCAGGCAAAGGCTGCGCTGACAATCTGTTAGATGTTGTGTGACTCTCCCGGAAGCTTTGTTTTCTTTACTGGCACTCAAAACAGCTCGGCAGACTGGCCCTGATTATTAAGTCAGCACCGAAGGGGAAGACAGAGGACCAGCAAGTGGCAAAGGCAGTATCCAGTCCTGTGTCCCCAAGGAAGAGATAGATTCTGAGACAGCCTGGATTCATTTCTAGTAGAGATAAAAATATATAAGGGGCAAAATTAACTTCCAGCCAGAAGAGAAGTCTGTTCATCGCTTTACATTTCCAGTGGGGAACATACAGCCCAGGGATGCTTATGGTTCCTAGAGGAGCAGGCTGCAGGCCAGGTTCAAGTCCCCGCCTAGACCCCCTCCCACTGCCTCAGAGGCTCCCAGTTCTTCTTTGGAGATGTCCTGGGAAAGGGATTGAGTGGAAGGAGGCCCAGAAAAGTAGGGTCTTTCCCATCCCTCCAAACACATTCAACCAGTACACACACACACACACACACACACACACACACACTCATACTCACACACACAAGCACACACACCACTCATGCACACACACAAACTCACATACATGCACACATTCACATACACACATACCACACATGCACACACACACACACACCACTTGTGCACACACACCACTCATGCACACACACACACCACTTGTGCACACACCCCACTCATGCACACACAC
>JADRCH010000057.1:3967700-3977827 GCA_019843965.1 Rhynchomys soricoides
TGTATGTGTATGTATGTGTGTATGCATATATGTATGCATGTGTGTGTTCATGTGTGTGAGTGTGTTCTGTGTGGAGGACTGAGGGAAGCTTGTGGGGATTGGTTGTCTCCTACCATGTGGGACCTGAGGATTTAACTCAGGTCACCAAGCTTTGCTGAGAGCAGGCGTCTTTACCTGCTGAGCAATGTCTCTGGCCCAAGCATTTTCATTTCTAATTATCTCCCTGGTGATAGTATTGCCACTGATCCAGGGTCCACACTTGGAGGACAGCAGCATGGTCGTCTAGACTGCTAAATAGGAGTTAAGTTCTGTATGAGGCCTTCAGGATCCTTCACACTGGACTCCCACTGTCAACCAAGAAGGGCTCCTCCCACGCAGTATTACCCAGCCAAGACCAGGACAGCCACTGTGTTTTAGGACATGGGAAAGCAGGTAAGATGCTGATCATCAGTAAGTCCGACCTCTGTGAGAGGGAACCTAGAAGAGGAACATAATGTGCATATTGTTTTCTTTGCCATATAAAACATACGCTGCCTGGTGTCTCCATACCGTGCAGACATGGTGGCTGTGATGAGAGAGATGGAGTGCCCGTGTTTACAGAGGTACGACAGCCATTCATCCAGATTAAAGTCATTTATAAACATCAGGGTTTGAGAGAGAACAAACTCTGTGTTCTCTTTCCTTGGACAAGTATTTATAAATGCCCACCATATGCCAGGCACCATGCCAGGCACGAGGGGAAAGGCACATGATTGTCACCTTCAGGCAGGGAGGGAACAGGAAGCGAGAGACAAGCTAATGGAAGTAAGGATAAATGGCTTGTACGGATGGACAGAGAGGTCTATGGGAGCTCTGTTGGACGCCGTGACTTTGGGCTGTTGGTGGGACATCCAGCGCGAGAAGTCGAGAAGTTAAGAAGAGTGAAGAAACTCTGGCTGAGCTGTGGGCCCAGCCTCCCTATGTGTAGCTGTGAATAACTTCTCCATGAAGATCAGTGACGAGTGAGAAAAGGAACATGGGTGATTACGGGTTGGATAAGGTGTGTGTGGGGGGGGAAGAAGACAGGCAGACTCTGCGCCAATAGAAATGTAGACAAGATAGCGAAGTATGTTAAAGACACTTGGATATTTCTGTCCTAAACAATAATGCTTTATTTACACGAAACAAGATCTCTTCTGTGATTTAGTCAATATGCCCCATGGGAGAGAGACAATACGCAGGCTTACTCATGGTCTATCTTATGCTTCCTGGTTAGAACCCAGCCTCCCCCGGGGATTTTCAGATACTGAAGTGTCTCATAGCAAAGAGAATGTTATTCTTCACAGACGGCTCCAAACCCTGATCTATATGTCCCGAATCATTTATTCCTGAGACCACTGGTTTTCAGTCACGTAGTGGGACGCATTGCGGCGGCACATGTGAAAGAGGAAGCCAGTTCTCATCATTTAGCTGATAGAGGACTGATGGAGACTCACATACACACCCAGGTATGTATTGATGCCCACACATCCACACAGGCACACACTGGTGCACATACATGCACAGTCACAAGCACATTCACACACTCACAGGCACACAGTGTGTTCTCAAGCATGTACACATGGGCACGCACACATATTCATGACATTTACACTCATGTGCACGCACTCATGCACACACATACACACTCATATCTCACACTCTTGCACACACACTCATGTGCACACACATTCACTTCCCCTCCTCATTTCGTCACCCTTCCTGCTTCCTGTAGAATGAAATCTCAAATACAGCTGCCATGATCATTTACAGCCTTGAGTAAAAACCACTGCTCAGCCCCTCAGTGGACACCTCCAACTCACACCAAATGCCTCAGTGGCTTAGGGTGTAGTCCCTGCACTCTGTGAGTTCATTCCATAATGAGATCCTGTCTCAAAACAAATCCATGGGGGTAGAGATGGTGTTCAAAACACCAATCTGTATACTTAGGAAGAAAACATTTGTCTTACATAAATTATATATATATATATATTAAAGTTGGAATATCAATGGTCTTTAAAGCATTAGTGAGAATCCTGAAGGTGAATGACCAGTCAACAGTGAGTGGAGATGAATAAACTTCAGGCTTTTGCCCGTGGATGATATAAAACATGCTTACTACATAAGAAAAGCCCGTGCCCTGAGATTCCAGTCACATGACATTCTGGGAAAGGCAAAACCTAGGAGGACAAAGGACAGATCAGTCACTCTCAGGCCTCAGGGTGGAAGGTTCTAACGAAGGATCATCCCAAGGCATTGCGCAGTTTAATGGCATTACCCATCCTGACTGGGTCTTCCTCACACGAAGGCACAGCTTCTCAAAAATGTAGAACTCTGCACCCAAGAGTGCCTGTTATTGTATGCAAATTTAAAACTAACTTAGTATTTAATGTTGATCTCTACTAGTTAGGTCTTTGAAGGATACTTCTGGGTAAAAAAACAAACAAACAAAAACCAATCCAAGTTGTCACGTTATGTGGTCCCCACTCACACTCAGCACACTGCTTTTTATATGACTTCCATGTGGTTATTTATTTACTTGTAATCTTACTCCTGACAAAGAAGCCTCCTGCTTCCAGAACCACACGCTCCACTCTGCGGGACAACTCAGTGACTAATGTGTGACTTGGGAACTAAACCCAGGCAGGTGATTAGGCAGATGCGATATAAAAAAAATGGCGGCAGACAGACTCCTCCCAGAGTCCATGGGTACCGAGACATTCGCTGGGTTCTCCATCCCTGTTTCTGTGTCCACACTCAACCCAAGCATGCCAGGCCCATTACCTCCCGACCACTGCTCCTGGACGACGGACATCCCACTCACAGAACATCATGCTGATGTATTTTCCCTTCTATTGTACGTCACATATTTGCTAATTCTTTCCTCTATTCAGCATCTGACCCACCGATGGGGGATTATGGTATTAACTCTCTACTCTGCACACACTCTTTACAGCCTCACACTAAATACTGTAAGCCCGCTACAGAGAGGAATAAAAGTGAAAGCAGACCGTCTGGCCTTAAGCTGAACACACAGAGGGTCGTGATCCAATTGGAAGGGAAGCAGAATTTTTAAAGAGAAAGAGGTTTGACCAAATTTTAATCCGTGTCATTTTCATTTCTCTTTCCCCGTGGATTTGAGTGATTTTATTTACACTGTCAGCTTGAGCCTGGGGATTGGAAATCAGGCTTTTACGGAGATTATTAAAAGTACCTACAGTACACTAAAGGTTGGGCTAACTGATACATGCTTCTAAAAATACAAGCCTGAGTGCTCTGCAGCAGACGCCCCGGCGACCGACCGTCTCATCCCCTTCAGAAGGTTACTCTTGAGAGCCTGGTGGCATGGGGAACCCAGGCACAGGCTGTTAGCGTATTTCTAATAGGGAGCAAATGACTGGGGATGGAGCTAAATTAGCATTGCTGGGATGAGAAGGTAGCTCTTCATACCATTAATCCTACTGCGAAGTAATCCTGCGACCCTTCTTCCCGAAGCGAGGGTGCTGTGAAGGGGTGGGCAAAATGACCACGTCGAGGATTTACCGGTGGGTGGGATGTGACCACAGAGCCTCCAGCTCAGGCTTCCTCTGGTCTAAACCTCCCAGAAGCACTAAGGAAGATTCTGTGGGGCACTGTCAAACAGGAGCTTGGGCAGATAAAGCTCTCCACCTCTGTCACATCCTTAAAGAGATCAATAGATAAAACTGAAGTGGCTTATCACATCTCCATACACCTGGTCCACACATGCTCTGATGGGGCAGGTTCAGGGACCTGAATCCTTGCCAGTCCCATCTTACACCCTAGCTGGTGACGAGGAACTTGGACCTTGTAAGCATGCACACTGTGACTTGACCTGTTGGCATTGTGGCTCAGTGGTTGAGCATTTTCATAGCGTGACAAGGACCTAAGCACAAAGTAGTAAATGGGTAACTCTGCAGGCCTCCTGGGCTTTTAGAGGGATTTTATTACAGTTCCATTATGGACCCCAAAGAGACCGATTCAGAGCTTCTGTGAGGGCTACTTGGAAACATCCAACCAAAGTTCATTTCACTCACCACCCTCAAGTCTGAAGGCTTGGACAAGAATATTTGGTTGACACTTGAGGTCCCCCTCTTTGTATCACAGCCTGAACCTCTCAGTGCTGCATGCCAGAGTCTGAAGGCTGGAGCACACTGGCTGGTGCACTTCATTTCTTTACTGTGTAAACCTTGGGTCTGGCTCTCTTGTCCCCACAAGCCCTCGTCCTCATGGCTCCTCTTCCCTTTCTCTTCAGATCTCATTATTTATTTTCCCTGACAGCCTTCCCCACTCACCTGCAAAGCCAGATGCTCTGGCTAAGACATCCAATGTCCTTGAGCTCCAATACTGACTACTGTTCTGGGTATACATTCTGGAAGCACAGTGGGCACCCTCCCTGCCTACCTAGACTGCACCCCACCTTCTTTGTGTTCCCATGCCCTCACCCCTAAGACTGACTCTCACTGGGTATATCAACACAAGTCACCTACCACCAGCAGTGAAACACGTCCTTCAGGGTGATGACGTGTATGCTGCTGTTAGCTGTCGGAAAAGCACAGGGCTGTGTGTCATTCTGTATCAGGTTTCATGTGTTTTTCTTACTGGATTTGCCCAACAATTCCATGAATCTAATATAATAAAGATGAGTTCCCAGTATAGCACAACGGTAGTAATGAACTAAAGACAAGTGGTGTGCTCCATATGGTAGAAAGAAAGGGAGGAGCCGAACTCACTTGGACAGTGCACAGTCCACACCCTGCCCCCACCCACCTGGGCAAACCTCCTCTAAAAACCAGGATCAAGGCTGAGAAGGCAGCAGAAGGCAGGCTCCAGACACAGGGACTGAGGAAAAGCCTGGAGGTAAGAGCCTGCCTGCTTCCACCTGTGGCCAGAAACCCTGCCTGGGCCAACAGGCCTCTCCATATACAAGTAGCTCAGAGAGAAAGCTACCCGCCCACTTGTGCTGAGGAGCCAGCAACAGGAGGACTCCAGACGCAGGGTCTGAAGAACAGCTGGAAGAGAGAACTGGTCTCCCAGGAATATTGACATCTGAGCTTGAAGGAAAGACAAGCCACAGTCAGAGAAAGACCAGCTAACTCCAGAGATAACCAGATGGCGAAAGGCAAGGGCAAGAACACAAGGAACAGAAACCAAGACTACTTGGCTTCAGCTGAACCCAGCTCTCCCACCACAGCCAGCCCTGGATACCCCAACACACCAGAAAAGGAAGACTCACACTTAAAATCACTTATCAAGAGGATGATAGAAGATTTTAAGAAGGAAATAAATAACTTCCTTAAAGAAATACAAGAGAACACAGGTAAACAACTGGAAGCCCTTAAAGAGGACACACAAAAATCCCTTGAAGAATTATAGGAAAACACAATCAAACAGGCAGAAATACAGGAAAACACAATCAATCAAATGAATAAAACCATTCAGGAATTAAAAACAGAAATAGAAACAATAAAGAAATCACAAAGGGAGACAACCCTGGAAATAGAAAACCTAGGAAAGAGATCAGGAGTCATAGATGCAAGCATCACCAACAGAATACAAGAGATGGAAGAGAGAATCTCAGGTGCGGAAGATACCATAGAAAACATGGACACAACAGTCAAATAAAACACAAAATGCAAAAAGCTCCTAAACCAAAACATCCAAGATATCTGGGATGCAATGAGAAGACAGAACCTGAGGAAAACAGGTATAGAAGAGAGTGAAGACTCCCAACTTAAAGGACCAGTAAATATCTTCAGCAAAATTATAGAAGAAAACTTCCCTAACCTAAAGAAAGAGATGAACATAAATATACAAGAAGACTACAGAACTCCAAATAGACTGGACCAGAAAAGAAATTCCTCCCGTCACATTATAGTCAAAACACCAAATACACAAAACAAGGAAAGAATATTAAAAGCAGTAAGGGAAAAGGGGCAAATAACATATAAAGGCAGACCTATCAGAATTACACCAGACTTCTCACCAGAGACTATGAAAGCTAGAAGATCCTGGGCAGAGCTCATACAGACTCTAAAAGAACACAAATGCCAGCCCAGGCTGCTATACCCAGCAAAACTCTCAATAATCATAGAGGGTGAAACCAAAATATTCTACGACAAATCCAAATTTGCACAGTATGTTTCCACAAACCCAGCCCTACAAAGAATAATACATGGGAAATGCCAACGCAAAGAGGGAAACTACACTCAAGAAAAAGAAAGAAAGTAATCTTTCAACAAACTCAAAAGAAGATAGCCACACAAACAATATTAACAACATCAAAAATAACAGGAAATAACAATCACTATTTTTTAATATCTCTTAACATCAATGGTCTCAACTCCCCAATAAAAAGACATAGACTGACAGACTGGATCCATAAACAGGACCCAACATTTGGCTGTATCCAGGAAACGCACCTCCGTATTAAAGACAAACACTACCTCAGAGTAAAGGGCTGGAAAACAATTTTCCAAACAAATGGCCCCAAGAAACAGGCTGGAGTAGCCATTCTAATATCGGATAAAATTGACTTTCAACCAAAATTCATCAAAAAGGATGAGGAAGGACACTTCTTACTCATCAAAGGAAAAATCTACCAAGAAGAACTCTCAATTCTGAACATCTATGCCCCGAATGCAAGAGCTCCCACTTTCATAAAAAAAAAATACTAAAGTTCAAAGCACACATTCCACCTCACACAATAATAGTGGGAGACTTCAACACCCCACTATCAACAATGGACAGATGTTGGAAACAAACTAAACAGAGACACAGTGAAACTAACAGATGCTATGAACCAAATGGGTTTAACAGATATCTATAGAACATTTCATCCTGCATCAAAAGTATATACCTTCTTCTCAGCACCTCATGGTACCGTCTCCAAAATTGATCATATAATTGGTCACAAAACAAACCTCAACAGTTATAAGAAGATTGAAATAATCCCAGGCTTCCTATCAGATCACCACAGATTAAGGTTGGTCTTCAATGGCAACAACATCAACAGAAAGCCCACATACATATGGAAGCTGAACAATGCACTGCTTAATGATAAGTTGGTCAAGGAAGCAATAAAGAAGGAAATTAAAGACTTCCTAGAATTCAATGAAAATGAAAGTACAACTTACGCAAACCTATGAGACACAATGAATGCAGTGTTAAGAGGAAAACTCATAGCTCTGAATGACTCCAAAAAGAAACTGGAGAGAGCATACTCTAACAGCTTAACAGCACATCTGAAAGTTCTAGAACAAAAAGAAGCTAATACACCCAAGAGGAGTAGAAGGCAAGAAATAATCAAATTAAGGGCTGAAATCAACCAAGTGGAAACTAAAAGAACTATACAAAGAATCAACAAAACCAAGAGCTGGTTCTTTGAGAAAATCAACAAGATAGATAAACGCTTAGCCAGACTAACCAGAGGGATCAGAGACAGTATCCAAATTAACAAAATTAGAAATGAAAACGGAGATATAACAACAGACTCTGAGGAAATTAAAAAAATCATCAGATACTACTACAAAAGCCTATATGCAACAAAATTGGAAAATCTGGAGGAAATGGACAAGATTCTAGACAGATACCAATTACCAAAGTTAAATCAGGATCAGATAAACCATCTAAACAGACCCATAACCCCTAAAGAAATAGAAGCAGTCATTAAAAGTCTCCCAACCAAAAAAAAGCCCAGGACCGATGGGTTCAGTGCAGAATTCTATCAGACCTTCAAAGAAGACCTAATACCAATACTCTTCAAGCTATTCCATAAAATAGAAACAGAAAGAACACTACCCAATTCATTCTATGAGGCCACAGTTACACTGATACCAAAGCCCCACAAAGACCCAACAATAAAAGAAAACTTCAGACCAATTTCCCTTATGAATATCGATGCAAAAATACTCAATAAAATTCTTGCAAACCGAATCCAAGAACACATCAAGACAATCATTCACCATGATCAAGTAGACTTCATCCCAGGGATGCAGGGATGGTTCAATATCCAGAAATCCATTAATGTAATCCACTACATAAACAAACTCAAAGAAAAAAACCACATGGTCATCTCATTAAATGCTGAAAAAGCATTTGACAAAATTCAACATCCCTTCATGATAAAAGTCTTGGAAAGATCAGGAATTCAAGGAGCATACCCAAACTTAGTACAAGCAATATACAGCAAACCAGTGGCCAACATCAAACTAAATGGAGAGAAACTTGAAGCAATCCCACTAAAATCAGGGACTAGACAAGGCTGCCCACTCTCTCCCTATCTATTCAATATAGCACTTGAAGTTCTAGCTAGAGCAATCAGGCAACAAAAGGAAATCAAAGGGATACAAATTGGAAAGGAAGAAATAAAAACATCACTATTTGCAGATGATATGATGGTATACTTAAGTGACCTGAAAAACTCCACCAGAGATCTGCTACAGCTGATAAACACCTTCAGCAAAGTGGCTGGATACAAAATTAACTCAAGCAAATCAGTAGCCTTCCTATACTCGAAGGATAAACAGGCTGAGAAAGAAATTAGGGAAATGACACCCTTCACAATAGTCACAAACAATATAAAATATCTTGGTGTGACTCTAACCAAACAAGTTAAAAGGTCTGTATGACAAGAACTTCAAGTCTCTGAAGAGAGAAATCGAAGAAGACCTCAGAAGATGGAAAGATCTCCCATGCTCATGGATAGGCAGGATTAACATAGTTAAAATGGCCATCCTGCCGAAAGCAATCTACAGATTCAATGCTATCCCCATCAAAATCCCAACTCAATTCTTTGTAGACCTAGAAAGAGCAATTCTCAAATTCATATGGAATAACAAAAAAACCAGGATAGCAAAAACTATCCTCAACAATAAAAGGTCTTCTGGGGGAATCAGCATCCCTGACCTCAAGCTGTACTACAGAGCAGTAGTGATAAAAACTGCATGGTATTGGTACAGTAACAGGCAGGTTGATCAATGGAATAGAATCGAAGGCCCAGAAATGAATCCACACACATATGGTCACTTGATCTTCGACAAAGGAGCTAAAACCATACAGTGGAAAAAAGACAGCATCTTCAACAAATGGTGCTGGATCAACTGGCGGTCTACATGTAGAAGATTGCGAATTGATCCATTCCTATCTCCCTGTAAAAAGCTCAAGTCCAAGTGGATCATGGACCTTCACATAAAACCAGATACACTGAATCTAATAGAAGAGAAAGTAGGGAAGAGTCTCGAACACTTGGGCACAGGGGAAATGTTCTTGAACAGAACACCAATGGCTTGTGCTCTAAGATCAAGAATTGACAGATGGGACCTCATAAAATTACAAAGCTTCTGTAAGGCAAAGGACACTGTAATTAGGGCAAACAGCAACCTACAGATTGGGAAAAGATCTTTACCAATCCTACATCTGATAGAGGGCTAATATCCAATGTATACAAAGAACTCAAGAAGCTAGACTCCAGAGAACCAAATAACCCTATCAAAAACTGGGGAACAGAGCTAAACAGAGAATTCTCAGCTGAGGAAACTTGAAGGGTTGAGAAACACCTAAAGAAATGTTCAACATCCTTAGTCATCAGCTAAATGCAAATCAAAACAACCCTGAGATTCCACCTCACACCAGTCAGAATGGCTAAGATCAAAAACTCAGGTGACAGCAGATGTTGGAGAGGATGTGGAAAAAGAGGAACACTCCTCCATTGCTGGTGGGAATGCAAATTGATACAACCTCTCTGGAAATCAGTTTGGCGGACCCTCAGAGAATTGGACATAATACTACCTGAGGACCCAGCTATTCCACTCCTGGGCATATACCCAGAAGATGCTCCAACATGTAATAAAAACACATGCTCCACTATGTTCATAGCAGCCATATTTATAATAGCCAGAAGCTGGAAACAACCCAGATGTCCCTCCACAGAGGAATGGATACAGAAAATGTGGTACATTTACACAATGGAATACTACTCAGCTATTAAAAACAATGACTTCATGAAATTCGTAGACAAACGGATGGATCTTGAAAACATCATTCTGAGCCAGGTAACGCAGTCACAAAAGAATGAACATGGTATGTACTCA
>JADRCH010000057.1:3978227-4014985 GCA_019843965.1 Rhynchomys soricoides
AAAAGTTTGAAATACCCAAGAGTCACTTTGCAGGAACAGTAGTACTGAGTATGAGGTCCCAGATGGAGGGCTTGGAGAAAGGACTGAAGGAGCTGAGGGAGTGTGCAGCCCCAGGGAGGTAGCAACACTGGCAACTGGCCTGACCCCCCCCCCCCATACTTCTGGAGACTGATCCACCATCTAAAGAATACACATGGAGGGACCCATAGTGCTGGCCACAAAGACTGCAGAGGAGGGTCTTGTTACCTGTCAGGGGGAGGAGAGGCCCTTGGGCCTGAGGGTGTTATATCCCCCAGTATAGGAGAATGTCAAGGAGGGAAGATGAGAGTGGGTGGGGGTGGGGTGAGGGGGTGGGTTGGAGAATATCCCCATAGAGGCAGGGGGAGGGCGGAGGGAATGGGGAGGTTCCAAAGGGGAGATCTGGAAAGGGGGAAACATTTGAAATGTAAATAAAATATGAAAAAAAAAAAAAAAAAAACCAGGATCAAACCCACATGGCCTGGCCATTTTGTATAGAAAGCAATAATCCTGACACATTGATAACATTACTGGTGAGGTTAATAACCATGCTGTTGTTTCCAGCTATAAATGAAAACTTGTCATCTTCCTGATCTCCATTCTTCACGCCTTCCCCCATTGTCTCCCTGAATCTTATCAGCTTAGAAAATGCCTCTTCATCCTCAAAATGCTGTCGTGTGTGTCTCCTCCTCCACAGAACTTCACCACTCTGCCCCTGCCCTCATCCAAAAGGTGGTTGGTGCTGCACTTAGGATATAAGCCTCTATTTCATAATTTACATATGCATATATGCATGCTTGTGTGCGGGCATCTGTGCATGGATGTGTGTGTGTGTGTGATGTTGCACTTAGGGTATGAGATGGTTTCATAATTTGGATACACATACATGTGTGGGTGCGTGCATGTGTGTGAGTGTGCGTGTGCATGTGTGTGCATTTCACAGCCTGGATATGGACGATGCCAACCACAATGAGGATGATGGCGATGGGGTGATTCAATTTTCTGAGAATAATCAGAGCTCCCCATCTTTCAGCATTAGTCTTAATTCGAATGATATATTGATCAAAGTTAGCAATGCAGTCTGTTATAAAATACAGCTTCCAAATGCATGCATTAAAACCTGTCTGGGGATATTACTTACCCATGAACACATGGTCTCGGTCAGACAGCTTCCCTTCCTGTAAGTGACAACTCTGAAGTAGACTCCTTCCATCCTGTGGCTCTTCCAACTTGGGGTCCTCTGCTGCCAACTGCTGAGGTAAGGGAAGAATATGGAGATGACACACTGCCATCACTGTTAGCATGGAAGAGGCAATGGCCACTGTCTCCACTCACCCACTGCTCAGAGCATGGCACGTGTGGCTGGGCAGAAGTGCTCATCTGTGTTGCCCGCAGAGATTACAAATATTATTGCTTAAGGTTTCATCCCACTCCGTGTTCTCTGGACCCTGAAGTCCCTGTCACTCTTCCTCTCACAACACCTGCTCATCCCACTCTGAGGGTGGGGCATGGTGGCAAGGGCTCCCAGCAAACCATCACCTTTGAGTAAACATCCAGGACTTGGGGTAGTGTGGTACCCAGGTATTAAAAAGATTTCAATCCCTGCCTCAACGTTCTCACCATGGGAACCAATAGAGTGTAGTGTGGAAAGGGGTGGAGAACCATGTCACCCAAAAAAGGAAATATCAGAACCCAGACCTGCGGTCCCCATGATGCTCAGGTCCCTAGGGGCCAACACAGGAAGCCAGTGCTCCCTGTGATGGTGGAGAGATGTAAGTTTTACTTGGGGAAGTCCCTGTCAATCATCCTTTTGGCCCAGTAAGTAGGCTTTGGGGGCTCACTTTCCTTTAATGAACTCAATTCAGGCCGGGGGGTGGGGATTGAAAATTGTTTTAACCCTGGGACAAGCAAGCTTTTTTTGAGTCCAGGCTTCTGGGTTCTTCAGAAGCCCAATTGTCAGAATGTAGATGCATGTCCTCTACTTGCTGTCAGCGAGGGTCGTGTGGCAGTCACCTGCCCTGAGTTACTCTGGAGGTTATTAACAGACAGACTCTTATTCCCTTTGTGCTTTTACCTTCAGTCTCTTTCTCGCACCATAAGATACTGAGGGCATCCAAGACAGAAGGTGGGAAGGTCACACTTGTGGGATGAGCTGGGTTTGTCTTTATGTTCATTCATCCCACTAAGAATTTTGCTGAGTATGGACTGCTGAATTTCTTTTTTAGTGCACTTTCATATTTACTGAGTCCAAAACAAATTTATCTTTTCTAATTCTATGAGGCCAAGTTTCTGGAGTCTCTGTATTTCATTCTATTTCTACTTCAAAACTTCATAAATGATATATATGTGATTCCCTAATATGTAATAATATTATTACAATTTGCTCTCTGACCTTTTCCTCTATGACTATATACCAGGCACATGAACTAACTCCAAACTAGTGGGAATATTCATAACAGATACTGAACACTATAAAACATTGGTTACGACTTTTTTCATTCTCTGGCAATAGTTTCACTTGTTTCTGGAACACAAAATTGATGTATGTATTTAGGATAAGGCAATAGTAATGTGGTATGATTTGATTATGTCCAGACCCCACTTCTGATACCAATTTCTGAATTAGAGTGAAAAATGCCAACTATTATGAAAACAATATCCATGATGTCACCCAAGAGTTTGTTTTTCTTTGTGTCACTGATCTTGTTTGGAGACTTTCCTTAGAGGCCCTTTTGCAGGCTCTGCTTGGAGACTCACTTCTCATTTAAGGATGCTAAACTCTTTCCACCTTCTGAGCGTGGAATGAGCTCGGCATAAGAGGAGAGAGCAGGTAGCCGGTGTGTGCAACTGAATATCCTGTTTTAGTGAAAGGGCCTGGAGTCACCCATCAATACTTCATCCTTGAGCAATTCATTTGAACTTCCCTGAAATCAGTCTGTCCATCTTCCTAACTGGAATTGGAATTATATACTTACATATAATGTAATACATAAGTGTCTAAGGCATATAAACAACACAGCAATGTGGAGGGGTAGAGGTTTTGTCAGTGGTCAGCATTCATGCTTGCTGAGAACTTTTTCAGGAAGTCTACACAAATTCATAGGAGGGGCTAGAGAGATGGCTCAGCAGTTAAGAGTGCTGACTGCTCTTCCAGAAGACTCAAGTTCAGTTCCCAACATGGCAGCTCACAACTGTCTGTAATTCCATGAATCCAATACCCTCACACAGACATACATGCGCTGCATGGCCGACCTTCTTTGCTTCTTTCCTTCTGTCTCAGCACATCCTCTATACTCTGTAATGGCCACATACTCCGTGGCCACACTGGATGGATACTGACTTTCCCCTGGAAATGAATCTCGAAAGACTCCTTCAGGACATCAGACTATGGCTTTATTGACCTCAGTGAGAACCACCAATCCAAGCATCTCATCTCGGAGACAAGAGCCCTGATCTTTCTCATGTTAGTTCCAGTTTCAGTATTTTGGTGAGAAGACTTTTTTTTCCAATTCTAGGTACTTCTTGGGTGGTTCAGCCTCTTGGGCTCTCTGTCTGAGGGTCCATTGTCTTGAGGAATCAAGATCTTTCCAGATCTTTCTATTATCTGTGCTGCCTGTCAGAGGTACATCTCAGGCATCCCTCTGTTCTCTTAGATGCTGAACGTTTGACAAGACTCACACACTGGCCAGAAGGTGGGATTCGCTGTCTACTTGGAATATGACAGCCAGCCAGAGCATTCAAGGGTGGGGGTGGGGACGCCGATCTTTGTAAGACACTGTGTAAGATACTTCCACGGTCTCACTTGTGTGCAGAGTCTGAAGAGACCGCTCTCACAGAAGAGAGAGGAGAAAAGATCTATGGTAGCCAGAGGCTGGGACCTGGTGGAGGCCAGACGGCAACAATGTTGACAGATACATGGGAGAAACAGAGGGCTGGGGAGCTGGCTTAGTGGGCAAAGGCATGGGTAAGATACTTTGTTTCACGGCAATAAGGCTGAAAGCAATAGAGGAAGACGCTTGATATCAGATAGGGTAAGACTACATCTAGATAGGAAAAGCAAATTTTAACATGGGGGTATGTTGTATACCCTGATTTGATCATTTAAACAGACTTTCTATATCAGACCATCACACTGTATCCCTATAAATATACACTGTTATATGTGTCATTAAAATCAAAATTGCTTTCTGACATTCAGGCATCACATCCTAGAGCATGAAGCATGTGGCTGCCAATAATGATGGGTTTTCTGGAGTCATAGAAAAGGCTAAAAATGGACCACTTTTTTATGGACATAAGGAAAAGCAGGCACAGGGCCAGTGGAAATGGAGAAGTAAGCCAGAAAGAAACGGAAGCTTCTCCGCTCCTCCTTACTGGCTCCTTCCTACATGCAGGGCCAGCGCCGCCAGCATTTTGTCAGCCAGCATCCATTGTAATCCTCCAAATTCTCAGGCCAGAGAAAATGGAGACTCACAAAGACACAGCGAGGACAGCACCCTGGAATGGCCTTGTGAGTCATTATTATGAATTAAATGGCATCGACCTATTTTTTTTTTTTGCTGTTGAGTAATGACAGTTGGTTGACAAAAACTAGTACTTCATCTTTAGAACGCTCAGAATATCTCCTTACCCAGCCTGTTTGTCTTGTGGGTGGATTTAGCCCCTGAATAAGCTAAGAATTGACCAGCTGCTAGCTAGCGTGAGCATCCTGCCCTTTAGAATTAGGAGTGGATCCAGCCAGGCTGCTAGCCTGTTAGACGTGCAGTCTTCACCAGGTCCTCTAAATGCTCTGTGCTGTATTTCTTTTTCTTCTCTTTTTTTCTTCTCTCATTTATAAATGAGGATAATAGCATCTATCAAGCTGTGCTACCAAGCTTAAATGAGGTTGCTGTGCACACTCAAACAATCCATGTTAGCACTCAGAAGACATTCCCAAGTGCTGCTGTGACCAGGATGGTAACAAGACCATGCTGCCAGCTACCCCTGGCATGAGCATACTAAGGTAATCGCAGCTGGACCTCACCTCTGGCCTCGCTTACATCCCATAGAGGATAGAAAGTCTTTCCAGCTTCTGCCACCAACCCCTCTTTTCCTCACTCAAGAGCAGAGAGAGCAGCTGAGAATATCTGCGAACCTGCCCAGGAGTTTCCCCTTGGTGGAGTCACCACCCTCCGCCTTCCACTTGCTTCTTCTTTCCCCGTTTCCTTTTTTTCTGGGCCAGACGTGGATTAACTTGCTGCTTCCTTCCTTTGGGCTCTCTGGAGAGCTAAGTGCTACACACTTGAAAGCGTGAAACCTTGTCATTTCCACCTTGAACCTGTGGCTGACCTCGCCAGACAGCCTGGGAAATGAATTAGTGTCCGAGAGCCGAGGCAGAACGTGAGCAGTGACCTGGCTCTCCCGAGCAGCACAGCGAACTGTCAAACTGTACTTAAAGTTCCTGTCTCCCAACCCTTTAATTATGTTGAAAACTATGTCATATTGTTTTTGAAAAAGTTAATGAAACGGTAGGTAAAGGTGAACAGAGGAACATAATTTACTTGGATTCCTTCGCAAGCTTTTGATAAGGTCCCTCATAAAAGGCCATTAAGGAAAACAGATGACTAGAGGACTCTGGGCAGAAGTCTTTTGGCTTTATTAAAAACTGGTTACATTGTTCTCGAAGGAAGAATCATTGTTGCTGGCTGCGACTTGGAGGGGAGAGGTTAATCACAAGCTGTCTCCACTGTTGGTATTTAGACTGGAGATGCCCCAATGATTTACAAAGCAAGGTTGGTCAGAAACAAAATAGTTTTGATAGCTCAACCCCTTCCGAGTGTTCCAGTGGTGACTGTCTGTCAGTAGGGAGTAGACTCCCTGGAGGGAGAGCTGGACCCATGCAAAAGGCCACTCCTCCAAAGATGGGAAGACAGCTCTGAGAAGCTTTCTGAGTGAGGTGAAATTGTTTCTCTCAGCCCTGAGTGGCAGGCTCGAGGCCAGAGGCTGCACAGGGATCTCCCAGTGTCCTTCCCAGTCTTGCACCAGATGGCAGCTTTAAGGCCATGAAAAATCAGAAATGAGAGGCATGGTAGAAGCAACTCAGTGATACAGAGTCACATTCCAAAATGTCAAAACAATCTTGCTCATAAGGACAGCCAGAGGACCGGGATGGGGACTTAGATGCTAAGGACATGCGCTGTTAATTTGTGCCTTTGACCTCACAGCAGGAAGTAAGCAAGCAACACTGAGAGAGTGGCTGCTGCTCATTTATTGCTGACAGATGTGAGCAGTATCTTAGCCTACCAAAGAAGACGGAGCTTGGTATGCAGGAACTCAGCCTGTTTCGTGAGGTCCTCGCTTTATAAGCAGCAGGATCTGTTTGATCCCCAGAACTCACATACTAGGGGTGATGGCACATACTGGTGATCATGAAACTGGGGAGGTGCTGGGGTGGAGGTGATACACCTGGCTTGCTTGAATGGACAGCACCCTTGGAAGGACAGCTGAGATTGTCCTTTGCCTCTGTATACATGCTATTTACGCATGCACATGCACCCACCCACACACCACAGAATTTATAGTCTATCAGCACAGCTAGTCTCATAAGTACCCCCACTCTCCTGGCCTGTCTTCACTGTGAGGTAAAATGAGAGCGATCCAAATACCCAGATACTCATGAGGCAAATCCCCAGTGCTTTCCCAGACAGGGCCCTCATTAATCCCCATGGCCCGTCTCAGGGAGCCACACCTGCATTTCTTCAAGTTCAAAACACCCTAGACACAGGATTTGTGCTGCAATCCACCATGAAGTTACTTCCCACCTTGGTAGAACAAAACTGCTTTTCTTCTGCCCAGTCAGGTGCTGAGCAGCTCTGTCCACACATGGGTCACTCCCTTCCCTGTCGGAAGACTGTGGAAGACAGCACTGAGGGGGATACTGGACTAGAAACAGCCCCTTAAACAGCCCCAGCACAGACCACGTAAGATGAACTTCTCACTGGATAAGAGTGCCGAGCCTGTCATAGAGAAGGTTAGCCTTTCAACCAATGGTGCTGGAACAATTGGATGTTTATATGGAGGGAGGGGGAGGGGAGGAGGGGAAGGGAAAGGAAGGATGGGGAAGGAAAGGGAAAGGCTGGGGTTGTAGGTCAGAGGTGGGGCACTTGGTCAGCATGAACTATTACTTGGTGGGGTGGAGGGCTGAAGAACAGGGAGAGGATCTGGATGTGTACTAGATCCACAGATAAATTCCAAAGGGCCATGGACCTGCATGTAAATAGAAAGTTTTAAGTTATAAGCTTTCTAGAAGAAAATGCAGGACCAAAGACTTGCATCATTGATCCAGGCAAAAGGTTTTAGTGAACAGTTTCGACGTGGAACCCACAGACGAGAATGCCAGCACCCGTGATCTTTCAGGAACATAAGATTGAAAGGACCACCACAGCCTCTTTGGAATTGTTCAAGATATTTCTCAAACCTTGGCCCAGATGAGTCCAAGCATGTGGGACAGATGGAATTCTCACAAACTCCCAGTTGCAATGTAGCACAGTGCCTTTCGTGAATTTCTGGTAATGTTAATAAAGCCTGGAATCCAGGACCCAACAATACCATGCCTAGATATTTACCTAAAGGAGATAAAACCACATAAATGTTCCACACAAGTGTTTGTCATAATTCCTACCAAAAGTAGCCACATGTGCTCCAACAAGTGAATCATAAACCAGTGGAGTATCACTCGGCAATGAAAAAGGAGCAAACGCCACACATTCGACGGCAAGGACAGATCCCAATGCATTCTGCTGGGTGAAAGAAACCAGACCTGACAGGCTCTGTGACGGATGATTCTTTCTACAGAGGATTCTAGAAAAGCCGAACAGCTCCATGGTTAGGAGAGAAAGAAGGGGCTGGACATAAAGGTCACGTGGGAAATAGTTTGGAATAAGGTGAAGGCTCCGTTGCATGACTGCCAGTGCACGCACGACTGCCAGTGCGCGCACGACTGCATTCTTAAAATCCCTCAGACCCCCACAACCAGAAAGTGAATGTGATTATATTATTTATAATTAAGCCAATAAAGCAAACAAGCAAACCCAAAAGAACCCACCCACAGCCAGACAGAAACGAAGCTGCCATGACGAAAGCCTGAGCGAGCCTATTTTCCTGTGAGAACCCTCTCTCATGAGTCACACAACAGTGGCAAGCTCCTTTTCAGGAAACCCAGCCACGCTTAGGGTGCAGTCTGCAGCTGCTCTCCTTCACTAATTTATCTCAAGTGACACCGCACTCCTGACCCTCTCGTTAGCTCAAACACACAGAGTGGTTAGGCTGTCCCTTCCAAGCCACAGAAGCTACTGCCGGCCTCCAGCTGTGAGGATCGTCTGGTGTTCTTAAAGATCACCCTTCACCTTGAACCGCCCGTGCTAATCACGTTACCACAGGTGATGCTAATGACCAAGATGTGTCTTCAGCCCTCCCTGAAGTTCCCAGATGAGATACCTGTGTTTCAAGACACACAATGCCTTGTGGAGCTGAGCACCTCAGCAGCTGCTGTCGTCCCTGGGCCACTCAGCATCTGGACCCACAGCTGCTTTCAGCTTCAAAGGGAAACTTTCAAATCTCACCAAAATCCGCCGGGGAGAATCCCACGGTTTGACATGTACTTCTCTGACTGGGGAGAGGAACATGGATGCGGAGGAAATATCTGAGGGGAAATGACTGAAGGGATGTGAGCACCAGGGACACCAACGGTCCCTTAAATAGCAGTGCCCTAGGAGAGGACACTGTGAAGAGAAGTTGCTTTCTGCCTGGAATGTCCCAGAAAACCTAGCCAGTGCCACGACCGGGAGGCGGCAGAGTCTAAAGAAGAAGGGCCTGACCAATGAAAGTTAGTGCATCCTTCTCCTTGCTTCCTGCTGCCATGAGGTGAGCAGGCCGCCCCACCACAGGCTCCACGCCATCATGCCCTGCTTCGTCACAGGCTCAAAGGCAGAGAGCTCAGCTGACTGAAGTGAAACCTCTGAAAGGAACACAGAACATTGTCCTTATATGCAAATCACCTTACGAATTTTCTCACAGAGATAGCGATCTGAGCAGTAAGCCAGACACCTCCCACCCCCAATGTGCACTGTAGCCTTTGAGTGTAAAGGCACCTGGAAACTTAGCGTAGGTGATAGATCAGTAGCTTAACTGATGGCTGCAACCTGGTGATCCAAGTCAGAAGCAGACACTGAAGCCAAAAGCCAGCCTTAGCCTGCCATTTCTCAGCAGAGCTAGACATTAAAGCTTTCCCCAGATGCATAAGTGAGCAACGAAATTTATTTCAAAACAAAACAAAAAGCCAAATAAACAAACAAACAAAAACAGCTCCTAATGTGAGCCTGGGTCTAATATTAGTGAGATATGTGTGGTGTACGTGTGTATGTGTGTGTGCATGTGTGTGTATGTGTGTGTAGTTCATCCACTGTAGCTGTGAACTGTCACACAACAATCACAATCCACGGCACCCCCACTAGACCATAAGCTCAGAACCTAGAGGGGCCCCTACAGCTGCATAACATGTATTTGTACTGGGTGAGGAGAACAGAAGAGAAGGGGGAGTCAGGGAAGGAGGAGAAATGCATCATGGGAGCAGAGGAAGGAGACATGAGAAACGGAAGAAAGCAGAAAGAAGGAAAGGAGGGAAAGAGGCAGGAGGGAACAGAGTGGAGAAAGAAGGAAGAGAAGAACACAGAGTGAAAGAAGAGAAGAAAATGAACGGAAAAATAATGGAAATAGAAGAATAGAGGGACAGACAAATGGATGGACAGACAGACAGACAGATGGAGAATAGAACACCCAGGGTGGAAACAATCACCACGCAGGCCCACTAAAAGGCAGAGGTATTGGAGTGGGCCTAGGGCAGCAGCTATGGGCTGGCCGGATCATCTGGAGGCTCACGGCTTCACAGCCAGGCTGCTCTCTGAAATCATTGCTACCCTTTGTCCCTCCTGCCATAGCCCCGTCTACATGAGACATCACCGTGCCAAGCCAGCAGCTGAGGCAGGAAGAGGGAGGCTAGGGATGCTGGCTGGGTGGCCCGGGTGCCAGAGCCAGAGCAGCCAGGTCAGGGTGGTGGGGAGCGGCTGGCAGGGCCGGGCTCTCACATGCTGCCTTTCCTATGGCCAGGCCTGCTTTGCTGGGGCCGGGAGGGGCCGGGCAGCCAGCAGCAGAGAGTGAGAACTTCCTCTTGCCAGAGCCAGCTGCTGGCTGCCATCTGGGCAGGGGCAGTGCCAGTTTTCCAAATCTGCCTTCCCTTTGGAGAGCAGAGGAACTCTGTGCTGGGGAGATAGCTTCTCCTCATCCTGAGGCTCTCTGTTAAAAACCCAACCTCACTAGCCTCAGAAAGAGGGTGGGCTGAGACTTGCCAAGGGCTGGGCTCTCTCAAGGGGGATTTACTTTGAGTCTTTCCGTCCGAGCAAAATCTTTACTCTCACTCCATGCCTGATGACCTCTTATAATTTTTTAATTGAATGTACAAATAAAATGATGAAAAGCCATCGTGTATCCATCCTACATGCGGTCTAGAGTTGGATCTTCCAGTGTGCATTGGAGAGTCCCTGAGAACAGAGAGCTAGCCTTTATCATTTGCTTCTACTATGGACCTCACTAATGATGGGGCTGTCCTTCAGTCCTTCATTAGGTGCTCACTCATCATCGTGTGTGTGTTTGTGTGTGTGTGTGTGGGGGGGGGTCATGTATGTATGTTTGGGCATATATGTGTACAGGTGTGTGCTACAGGTCAATGTTTGTTGTCTTCACCATTCTCTACCTTATGTGTTGCAACAGGGCCTCTCACAGCACCTGAAGTTTGCTAGTTAGTTGGTTAGACTAACTAGCCAGGAAACCCTAAGGATCCTCTTGCCTTCACCTCCCTAGCAACAGGATTATAAACTTGGACTATTATGCCCAGCAACTTGTGTTGCTGCTCAGAATTCAAATTCAGATCCCCATGCCATCCCTGAGCCATCTCCCTAGCCCCACACTAAGCTTGAGCACAAGGCTTTGGTAGAATTGAAAACCTGGCACTATCTTCAGAGTTCAGCCAGCAGGATGAATGGAAACCTGTCCATGGGGCCCATGTGTAATCTGTAAGCAAGTACCTCAGGTACCCATCATCAGCCATGTGTGTGCCCTTAAGTGAGATGTCCTGAGACCATATGCTCTCTACTCTGCTGCTAATATTGTCCCAGGAGGCAGTTCCAAGAAGAGCTGGCCCATGGAATTAAGGAGACCAAACCAAATCTCCGGGGACTTTATCCAGGCTGAATGACATGCTTCATGAGCTTCCCATCACAGAGACATGTGGATTTGAATTTATGTTTTCCCTGACTTCTGAGTTCTCCTTTTCCCTATCTAAAAGTGTCTTCTGAATGTTGTGTCAAGCCAAACCAATGCCTGACAATTTCAAGGGTTTCATAAAACCTTCCCTGTGCTTGTAGGCAGGGACCCCAACATCACAGATATGCTTGGGGCACTTCAGCATGGCCTCCCCAACTTAGCTGGCTTTTCCATCCTGAATCTACCCCACACATGGCCGAAACTCCCATGAAGGTTGGGAGACGGGTGGGAGCTAGGCAGGACCTTGAGGCCGATGTCTTCTCCCTGGAGGACAAAGTTTGATGTCCTGGTTCTGAGAGTTGAATGGTTTGCTTTTGGGAAAGCAAGTGTCTCAGGACATTTGATCTCACTTCGAACCCCGAGATTGGTTCTTCACTGGGAAAAACCTGGTTTGGGTTGTGGTGTGGCTCAGCCCTAGCACACACCTTTAATCTAAGAGCTTTCTGTTTGAATATTGTAAACAGGATTAAATAAAGTCAGCCATGGGTCAAGGCGAGAGCAAGCAACCAGCTGACAGGAAGTGAGTGTAGGGTAATTAAGAAAAAGCACAGAGAGTGGGGAATAAGTAGCGAGCTGCACAGGAAGTGGAGGGGAGGGGCACTGACTTTGAAGGAGGATTTTTGAGCCAGCATGAGAGCTTCTGGGAAGCTTCTGTTGGCTGAGGAGGAAGGGCAGCTGTGTGCTTTCTCTGCCTGTCTGAGCTAGCAAGCTTTCACCTCAGCATTTGGCTCCTGAGTCCTCATTGGTAAAATCCAATCACTGGGATTTTACTTAAAAAACAACAACAACACGCCAAGCCCTAAGAAAATTTGGTTCACACTGGCCAAGTTCACAGGAACAGCTCCTTGCTATTCAATCATGTTCCCTAAACTATTTTATAAAGAAGACTGCACAATGCCTATATCTGATGAATATCTATATCTGTGGATGAGCCTCCCTCTTGAGCTGGGGAGGGAAGGCATTCTCAGCTCTAGTTTTATAACCCAGCCATGGTTCATAGCTCGTTTAATCTGGGCCAGTATGTGGCAGAGAGAAACCAGAATTCTGGATATCATGACACCTCAGTCAGGGCTGGGTCCACACATAAAATTGCTAAGGGACAATAGGAACTCATTGGAGAAGAGAAACCAAGACTAGAAGATGCCTTTGCTGGTTACACCAATGACACATGGAGGATCTGCTGGGAGAGAACCCAGGCTTCAGGCTTGGCCTAGTTGAATGGTTTTGTCTGGTTAAACGTGTTCCCAAGCCTCTAGTTTCTCATCTCATCATTCTAGGAGGGACCCAGAATCAATCACAAAAGGTTCTTGTAAAGGAAGCACCAAGCAACACGAGTCTTATCACAGAGTCCAGCCTGAAGAAGGTGCTCAGCAAAGTATGGTCATCTGTGCACTGTGTCACTGATTTCTAAACAACAACTTCTGCCTTCAAGCCACAAGTACCTTGCTTGACTGGGTCCTGACACTAGGAGCACCTGCTGTGTGCTCAGGTCACCCACAAGAGGCGAGAGGAAACCATTCATTCAGGCATCGGAGTTCTTCAGTGTCAACAGTGCCCTCTCCTTTCCAGGGACATTTGTTTGTTAAACACTCACTGTATTCCAGGCATCTTCCAAAGTCACTCATTTCATCCCTACAGTAACCCTGCAGGGTACAAACATCATTATCCCCATTTTATAGACAGGAAAGTTAAGGGCCATATCAATATCGAAGATACACCAGAACCAAGGTTCAAATTACGCAGTGGGCACCAGAGACTGAGCATTCACCTGCTAAAACCAGGTAGTCTGCATATGCAATGATATACTGTAAAAGGCTTTGCAGGGACACAGGAGACAGTACTGTTCTGGGATCGGAAGAGCTCCTTATCCCTCACAGGACCCTTGAGTCCCAAGACTGGGTGAGCTAGAGCCCCTGTTGCTGACTGCTGTTTCTAAAAGTCCTCAGCCACAGATTCATTCCCCCAAGCCCATACCTTCTGTGCCCATCAAAGCATGACTCCGGGCAGACCTGGGTTGAGTCACACGAGAAGGTGTTTCCTGCCCTAGAACCGGCAGCAGGTATGAGATGCAGTATAGTATATGTAACTACACAGAGGGATGCAACCATCGCTGGCAGGTTATTGAAATGGCAAAGGCTGGATGGTGATTCTGATAGAGCCTCAGATGATCATAGAAATGGAAAGGTTTCCGTGTCGAAGCTTGGATGGTGCATACTTAACTGCTGAAGCAAAGCCAACCCTTGAGTGAAAATAGAGGGCCCTGGGTAATTGTGACTGACTGACAAGAGTGAAGACAGGTCTGCTCAGAGAGCCTGAAGCCTGTACCTTATGCCACATCACAGGGACACTCGCTCAGCTGTGTTTATTGTTGCATTTGTCATACTAGCCAGGAAATGGAACCAGCCTAGATGTCCATCAACAGGAGCACGGGTAAGGAAAATGTGACACACGTACACAGTGGAATTTTACCTGGCTGTTAAGAAAAATGGAATTATGAAAATTCAGGAAAATGGAATTTATTATCTCTAATACTAGAAAGTATTACACCGTGAGGGGCCCCATCTCAGAAAGACAAAAGCCACGTGTCCTCTCCTGCATGTACTAACTTAAGATGCTTGTGTGCCTGTCAGTCAGGGTTCTAAGAGTGAGACTAGACTGTGAAGCTAGATACACAGCCACAAGAGAGGAAAGAGCTTAAGGGGCAAAATGTCCCATGACATGAGAGTGGGAAGGCAGGACTCAAGGAAGAGAGGAGGCACAGGGAGAAGGAGGGAGAGAGAAACAGCAAGAAAAAAAGTTCACCTGGGAAAAAAAAAGAAAAGAAAAGAAAACGCCACAGTGAAACCTCATTCTTAATAAGTAAAATAAAACAATGACGAAAGAGAAAGCCTTAAGCTCCCAGCCTGGGGCAGCTGTTGGTCGGAAGTGGAGAATTTCTAGACAAAGAAAATTCAGGATCCTAGCAGCCGTAAGAGGCAGCATGGGTTAGGGTAGGTGACCTCAAAGTGATATGTCATGAAGGAGCACTACTTACTCTTCCCGCTGCTGTGACCAAACTCCTGGCAAGAAGCTGCCTATAGAAGTGGGTATTCGGGCACAGGTTCTGAAGACAAGGGCCATCGAGGGGAAGGAGCAAGTGTGGGGGTTTCTTCTGACCCTGTCTGTGCAGATCACAGGAAGAGATCGGTACTGCCCTGCTCACCATTCCCCTTTTCAGTTCATGTTTGGTTCAGGACCCAGCCCGTGGGATCATCGTGCCGCCTGCCGTGGGGAATCTCCTTTCTGATTAATCCTCCCTGGAAACAACCCCGCAGACACACCCAACACTGTGCCTCAGTACACCCCACTCAAGTCTGGAAATACGTCTTTCTGGGTATCGATGCTGCAGCCACTGTGACACCCCAAGGGGAAATTAGTACCCCAGTTGCATTGTAACCAAGGCCCACAGTGCCTTAACTTTTCTTGGTCCCAGTCTCATCCTAGAACCTCGGCACCATTATAATTGAAGGAGAAATGAATGAATGCTATGCTGAGGGGGAAAGAGGGAAGATGGGGCAGGGACCAAGCAAAGAGCGAGCACCCAGAGAGGACAAAGGAGCGGAAGTGAAGAAAGCCGGAAGCCAGGCACCGGTGATGGGGCCATTTGGAGGACTACTCTGATGCTCCCCAGATTTGGACTCTCCATGGATCTAGAATTTCCCATGCCATCTATTCTCAAGATAAACCAAGCTTGCACATTCCACGGACCCTGCTGGTGATCCCTGGGCCTTTCACAAGTAAGCTATCTCTCCTACTTACAAAAGTAACCCACAAAGTACCGGATGCTTCTCCTCCTCCCTTCTCAAAAGCCCAGCAGAGTCTGGAAGAGCTGCACTCTAGGCATTAGTGACATGGCTTTAGGTGGCAAGAGACTGACAATCTGAGAACGTACCCGAGCCATCACCGCAGCCCCCAGGGCCTCGTCAGCTGGAAACTGACTCGGGCGTCTTAGCCTGGACCAGAGAAGACACTTGGGGACAGAACAGGTGTATACCTCAAAATTTTCCATTTTCATCTGAACTACCAGGATTCCAGATGGTCCCGAATCAGACCAAGGCCAGCTATTGCAGACACAAACCTTTTCACCGACAAGCCCACTGGCATCCTCCCACCAGACTCTATGCATAACAGGCTCCGTGAGGATCCCCCACCCCTCCACCAGAAGACTACACTGTTGATTTTTCAGAAAATAAAACAACCTACGAGTTTTATCTCTTTATCTTGTCAGCCCAGAGTGGGGAAAAAGGACGAAATCTGTCCTCCCAGTGGGACGCTCCCCTGATTAGATGTCATGAAACAGAGTCGCCCTTTAGTTAAGAATTGCTGGAATACCTCCGACCCATGCTTACTGGAAAGAAGAAAAAAAGAAACCCTGACTACAGATAAACTCCCCAGGGTTTCAGATCCGTTTAGCAATAAGCTGTGTTGTGAAGGAAACCTGGCCCCAAAAGATAGTTTGAATGCAAAATAAAGATAGGCCGCAGGCTTTGAAGCAAGTGCTGGGCTCCTGGGGAAGCACCAGGACCGTATTTTTGGAGGGTCATTATATTTCCTGCTTCAGACATCATTTGGGTCTCACTGTTCTTTTATACATCACCTATTTTTAGTCATTACAGGTGCTGTGTCCTGCCAGGCAGGGGCCCCAGCAGGGCAGGCCTGGACAGGAGGGGTGAGAGTTGACTGCCCAGAGAGGCAGGAAGCTGGGCTGGAGGAAGGCAAGCTCAGGGCCAGAGGTGGAAGTAGGGTTCTCTCTGGGGGGGGGCTCTGGGAGCATACTCCTCAAAACTAGGAGCAGAGATGTTGTCAGGAAGGGACTGGCCCACAGGGAGCACAAGTGATGAAAGCTCCTGAGCTCTTCCACCCAACCTGACAGGAGTTCAGCGTGAGCAGGGTTCTAGGATGTGTGCGGTTGAGACAAAGATAAAGATGATGGAGTTGGTACTAGAGATGGAGGTGGAGAAGAAGATGGAGGTGGATAGAGATGAAGATGGTGGTGGAAATGGAAGTAGAGATATGAGAGAGGGGGGGGGAGGGAGCGCAGATACAGCATCCCAGATAGGCCCTTGGCTAAACAGGAACTCAGAGGGAGGAAGGTGAAATTTTGCCGTGGTTTCATTTGTCTCCCCCACAAAATCAGTTACTGTCAATCACTAGCACCTAGTAGGTCTGCTCTCTTTTGAGGGCACAAGATGGAGCCCAAATTTCAGCTGTGAGAAGGGCACGGGCTGAGGCAAACGTTCTTGTATGAGGAACACTGAGCTGCAAATAAGATGCATTTTAGCAATGCATCAAAATTTAGAAATCCCTGTGCTGAGGAGGTTCAGAGTCAGGAAGGGGATGGGGATGGTGGGTAAGTAGGAGTCATTCAGGAAAGGCTTTCCTTGCATCGCCTGGGCCTACCTTGAGCTCAAGAACTCCTGTTTCAGCCTTTCAAGCACTAGGAGCACAGGTGTGAGGTGCTGGTCAAATGCCAGGGTTGCAGGCCTGAGCTGCTATGCCCAGTTTAAGAAGCAAATTATGAACTGTCTCTCTCAGCAGGTAGATTTGTGAAATACATCAGTACTTGTATCGATTTACAAAGATTTACAAAATTCACACACTTTTCTTTGAGCTCCACTCATACACAGGCATGAGTATGTGCAGACGCATGGACACAGACAGCCACACCAGGCCCTCCCTTGGAGGTGGACATAGACATTCGTGCAACCTCAACCAGACACTGGGCCACCAATCTCCCGAGAGGCTGTGTGTGCTACTCATTAGTATTAAAATAGTGTCACTGCTAAAGCACAGGAAAGTCAAATTTATAACTTGTCAGACATTTTTAGTAGAAAATGCAAATACACAGCCAGGAAAGCCGGGCCTTTGAAGGCATCACCTCACAAAATGTAACCCAGTGCATGGGCTTCCACTGAGAACCCCTGTATGAACCAAAGCAACATTGAAGAACATTTTACCAAAGTCAGAACAGAAGCTGCAAAGGGCAGGACAACCCAACTCAGACAATGGGGGGTACAAGCAGCCAGTAAGACACATGAATCATTAGAAGTTCAGTCTGGCATGGTGGCCCACTTGTACACACTGGTCCTTCAGCCCAAGGTGACTCAGGCACTTCAGTGGCACGGACATGTGGTTGGCCCACAGTGGGAGGCTTCTAGCAGGGCCCCTACTACTTGGACAGTTATTTGGTGCCATTGAGGACAGTTGTGTTTTGAGTTTCCACTCTGGGCTGGGCTTTAGTAAGCATCAGAAACTCAACCTTGAATAAGAGAAAGTCCTGTCCTCATGAAACTCGTGACTGAGGGGAGACAACCTGAAGACATAGTTAAAAACTGAAGAGACAGCAGGACAAAGAGGAGGTGGCAGGTGACAGAGGGACAGCCAGCCAGAGCCAGAGCCAGAGAGACCGTCTTCACCGGCCTCATCATAATGCTCATTCCATGATCTAAATAGAGAGTGCTTTCTCGTGTCTCTGGCTCAGCACGTAACCCTTCAAGGGCCAGACCTGTGCATTGCCCAGCCATGGAGCAGGCTGTTCAATCAGGGCTTGCCCAAGTACTCATGAGAAGACTAGGGAAGCAAGTTCAACATGGGGGCATGGTGGATAAGGCCAAGGCCGGAGGCAGCAGCTAGAACCCTGTCTGGCTTGTAGGTGTAAACCTGGAGGAAGATAGGACAAGAGGCAGACTCAAAGCCAAAAGGACACAGTGGAAGGCTGAGCTAAAGGGAAAGCTGGCAGGGCTGGGAGAAGGCTCCACCAGCGTGCCTGCCGCACAAAGGTGACAACTATGTCAGGATCCTCAGCACTTGGATGATAGGTGGGTGTGGAGACCTACTGGGAACCTCAGTGTTCAGGAGGGGGAGACAGGGAATCCAAAATATGAGTTAGCTGGCTGAAGGAGCTGAACTGGGGAACTCCAGGCTCAAATGAGAGATGCTGGTTTAACATCCACACACACACACACACACAGAGAGAGAGAGAGAGAGAGACAGAGACAGAGACAGAGACAGAGAGAGAGAGAGAGAAATTTCAAGGAAGACACCTGAGGTCAACCTCCGGCCTTCACACAAGTGTGCATACACAAGTACCTGAGCACACATATGTGTCTATATGCACGCATGTGCACACAAACATACACCACACAGAGACAGAAAAAAAAAAACAATAACAAAATAAGATCCAGAACAGCTGGATTTCACTGTTCTGTGGGAGAGGCAAGTCCTACCCAGTAACAGGGATTTCCACCACACTAAGCCATTCAGGTCCACTCTCATCCCTGACAAGTATTAAAGACAAGGAGGGACAGTACCAGGTTTGGTTATAAGAAAATCACCAGGAGAGGGTCACAGGAAGTCGAAGAGACAAGTTGGAGGCAAAGAGACCAGTTAAATCAGGAGACAGCTGCTGGAAAGAAGCAGCCAACAGAGCAGGACAGGCAGACTCCACAGGCCTGGAAAGAATGACATACCCTGATACCGTCTTCCCAGGCCAGACCGAATGGCTCCCAGACTCACAAAATAGTTAAAAACCCTGACTGGATGAGAAACAGGCAAAGAGGCCCCTAAGCACACAGCCACCCTGCCTGCTCAGCATGCCTGCTCAGCAGTGTCAGTCCCCAAAGGCTTCACACCATGCTCACACCTCAGAGTGCGCCCCCCTCCCTTCCCCTCGGCAGTGATGAAGACATCTAGGCAGCTAGAGAAATTCAGAAGCAGCAAGCGCGGGAGGGAGAGTGTGCTACAGAGCCCAGCATCTGTGGTAAGCAGCTGCCAAGCAATCTCCATGTGTCCCTGCAGCTGTCAGTGTGAGAATGATGGAAGACAAGACAGAACGAAGGCAAGAACTTGAACTTGCTGCAACATGCTGTGCATGCCAGGCAGGTAGGTGAGCTCTGCAGCGAGCCATGCTGACCCTGTGGATAGGTGGGCTCTGCAGAGAGCCATGCTGACCCTGTGGGAACATGGAGAGCTTTAGGTCCTTGGAGAAAAGGGCTCTCACAGAGCCCTTGGTTAGCTAGGCTCATCCCCCTGCTGTGAAGAGTTCATTACCTCAGTGGCCCAGGAAAGCTGCCTGCCTGCTTCACCAGGACCCTTTAGCAGGATTGCAGAACCTTGGTCTCCATGTCTGTCAAGATGCAGTACAAGAAAATCATCTTGGCTTCAAAGGATTGAAGTCCTACCTGCACAGTAGGCAGATGTGGCAGTGACACCTGTGACCTCAGCACCTGTAGCACAGTGTGCAGGCATGGTGGTGACACCTGTAATCCTAGTGCCTAGGGGCCTGTGGCCGGAGGATCTAAAGTTCCAGTCCTACTTGGGCCACACCTCAAGACTGTCTCACAGAACAACAGCTGAAGCAAAGTAGGAGAGTTATCTGAGAATTTCATGAGCCCCTTACTGCCAAATAAACAGAGACACGACCCAGTTAAGGTCATTCAACCCAAATATAGAATTATTGCTGTTGATGTTCACTGGCTGCTAACTGTGAGACAAGGTTTGGGTGTGATCCTCCAGTAGCTCAGACATTTACCAAGTGTCTGCATAGCACACAGAAGTAAGATGGGGTTTGTGAAGACTTATTTATTTTCATTTTGTGTGTATGGGTGTTCTGCTTCCACACATGTACAAACACCCCATGTATACAGTGCCTCCGGAGGCCAGGAAGGGGCATCAGAAACCCTGGAACAAGAGTTTACAATTGTAAGCTGCCGTGTGGGTGCTGGGAACCAAACCTGAGTCCTCCACAAAAGAAAAAAGTGCTTTTAATTGATGAGCCACCTCTTCCGCCCTGAGTTTAGTTTTGAAACAGTCAAGAGACACAGAAAGTAAAACATGAACATGTACCAGGCCTTCAGCCTAGGGACCATTTTCACAGCTGCCATCCAGATACAATGGGGCTAAGACTCTGCACAGGGCAAGCATTTCAGGTAGTCAGCTCCAGACTCTTTGGCTTAGCCAGTTCTCTGGGAACCAGGTGCTAAGCATATCACTTAGAAGATCACACTTGTCCACAGTAAACTTGCAAGGCCAAGTGTCTGGGACTCATCCTCATGGGTATGAATGAGGGTTAGAATTCTCAAGGGCTGACCTTGTAGTTAAAGAGGAAGGTATCGGAAAAGATAGAAAACAGTTCAAGAAAACAAGGGCCGGAGGGTGGGAACATAGAGTGGATACAACTTTGTAGGTAAATTAAATAAAGGCAAGGGGCTGGGGAGAGGGATCAGTGGGTTAAGCCCTTGCCACACAATATGAGGGACCCGAGTTCAAATCCCCAGAACTACCAAACAGTGAAGTACAGCAGCACATACCTGTAATCCCAGTACTTACAGGGAAATGACAGGCAGAGATGGGAAAGTCCCTACAAGCTTATGGGCCAGTGCTCAAGGTGAACAACAAAAAGATCATCCTACCTTGGAGAAGACAAAAAGCAAAGACTGATACCCAAACTTTTCCTCTGACTTCCATGTACTGTGGCATGCACTGCCCTGTCTCACACACATAAATGTAAATGTACCCACTCATGTGTACACACACACACACTTCAAATAAATAAGGGTAAGATATCTCCATTGTCAAAGCAAGGGGAGGATGGGTCACTTCTAGTTGGGAGCTTGAAAGCGGACACAGCCTGTATTAATTCCTTTTTCTGATGCTGTGAGAAGACACCATAACCAGAAGAAACCAGAAGAGTTACTTTCGGCTCAGGGTTCTACAGAGGTAAGAGTCCATCGTGGTCAGGAGACATGGCATCAGGCAACAGGCATGGCAGTAGGAACAGAGGGCTGAGAGCTCACATCTTAAACCATAAGCATGAAGCAGAGAGAGCAAACTGGATGTGGCATGAACCTTTCAGTCTCAAAGCCCTCCCAGGGACATATTTTCCTCAGCAAGGCGGCACTTCCTAAACCTCCCCAACAGTGCCACCAACTTCGGATCAAGTGTTCAAATGCCTGAGGCTGTGGGGGACCTTCTCGTTCAATCTACCACACCAATCTTGAAGGAAGCCTGGATTCTGACCAGGTTTCATGCTTGGCTGTAGTAGGAACTGGTTCTGGGGACAGCATCGCTGGCTTCAAAACTCAGCTTTCTACGTATCAGGTGAGAAGGACAATCCTGGCCACCACTCTCTGGTTGCTGAAGAAAGCAGACAACCTAGAAAGGACAACTGACACAGAATGTGCTTGGTATACAGTCTGTGACAGACACCTCATTCCTCACACGGAACATCTACTTTCTTAGTTGTAAGCAACAGCACTTGCCCTGGCTGGAAAGGATCTGTGGGTAGCTAAGCATGCAGAATTTGATGAGAACCCAGTGACTCTGCTCCATCAGCATCACACTAGTTGCTGTGAAGAGATGTACAGTCCGCTCTGCTTCTAGGGAGGAAGCTGCTGGCCCTTTAAATGGCTGTTAATAATCCTTCACAGTTTTGTTTGTTTCCTATAGGGCTCTCTCGAGAAAAACTCAAGGAACTGGCCAAAATCACAGTCATTCTTCTAGGTGACCTTTGCTCGTTATAGTCTCATTATAATGCTAAATTTCCTACCCAGGAGATGTTCCTGTCTGCCATTTTAGAACATGTGACATATGAGGAAGCCTGTTCTCAAACTGAGCATGCTCAATAATGTGTCTGCTTCTATATAAGATGGTGGAACTTTCCAAAATGAATGTGCATGAGTATGCTCGATAAACAGCGTTGGCTTTCTTTGCTTAGGCAGCCACTGCTTTGGGAGTTATCCCCAGCAATCCCCTTACTTGTGCAGCAACATGGCCCTCACTCTCTCATCTTCTGGTCCTATATATTGACTTTGCTCTCACCAAGAAGCAAACCCGGTGTGCCACGTTGCAGAGACACCCCGGCTTGAAGAAATAGCTCTGTGGCTGAATGTCACTTTGGGTTTGTCCTCCTTGTCCTAATACCACTTGCTTTAACTTGTAGTGCAGTCTCTTTTTCTCATCTCCAGCATGAATTCCTCCCTCAGCCCCACCCCAGGAAGCTGGGATAATCTCTCCAGGCAGTAGGACATCATCAGCGAGTTCAAAATGCACCTGTCTCACATTATTCAGCCCCCTACCATCCGTGGCCCCTGAGCCTTAAAAGATACAGACTCTGCTGAAGTGTGAATGGTTCCGGTGATATTTTCATTCCTACACAGCTAGCCATTATCAAATATCCGAGTGAGCACCCCACAAGACGTTTATTTTAGCTTGTAGCTTCTGAGGTTTGTCTATACTGTTAGCTACACTGGGTCTCTCTCCTCCCCTGCTGAGAGGAGAGATAGCCTTGGTAGTATGAGGACACCCTGAGAACTCTGGCAGGACCTACAGACAGCTCTAGACCTTCCCATCTCCAGCAACTGTCCCTGATTTTATAACTTTGGGAAGGACCTTGTGAATCCTGTATGTTTCAAGAGCTTCCTAAGACTTGTCAAGTGTGTTTACTTTCTGAGTTGTAATAAGCCTTCCTCCTGGGGGAGAGGGGCATGTGAATTTAGAGGAGACAGTCAAAATAGCACCAGCTAAGAACCAAGTCCCCAACACACAAAGAAAGTCTTCTCATTTGTCCCCCTCCTCTCTCTGTCTTTTAGACACTCCTTGTATAAACACTTAAGTACCCAAGTTTGGCATAGTGGCCCACATCTTTAATATGAGCACTCAGGAGGTGATGGCAGGAGGATTTCTGTGAGTTCAAGGCCAGCCTAATGTATAGAGTTAGTTCTGGGACATCCAGAGCTACATAGTAAGACCTGTCTTGAAGAAAAAACAAAAACAAAACAAAACAAATCCACCACTTACAAAAAGCCCTTAAGTACTCCAAGGAAGGGCACCACTTTATGTGCTGGTCAGTGTTTGAACCTGTGATAGAACTGGCAATGTTCAGAAAACAAACAAGGTTTAAAATCAAGATGTATAGGCAGGTCTCACCAATTATTTAAAGTTGATCTAAATGAGGCTGGATGAACCCAGAGCAGTTACTGCAGTGGCTTCCTTCAATGACTAGCGTCCTAAATCTTTAAAATATAGTTTTATTATTTTTTGAGAATTTTTTTAAATTTTTAATTTTGGATATTTACTTTATATACATTTCAAATGTTTTCCCCTTTGGAAACCCCTATTCCATTTCCACTCCCCATGCCTCTTTGAGGGTGCTCCCGCACCCACCTACCCACTCCCGTCTTCCCTCCCTAGCATTCCCCTACACTGGGGCATCGAACACCTTCATACAATGTACTTTGATCGATGCATTCTGCCTTCCTCAACTCCTACCAGATCCAGCCTGATTTCCCTAACTTCCTAACTGCCTGCTCCTGTGTTTTAAACCTATGAAATCCAATTTGGGTTGTCCAAATATTCATGGGACTGGGCACTGCCATGGAGTATAGCCAACCTATCAGGGTCATACCTTTGCCCCCTTCAAGGTTCAGGGAACCTTGCAGAAAGAGCAGGCAGAAAGAGTGTAAATCGCAGATGTTATGGACATCTGTAAGGACACAGTCCTCCAGGGCAGGTGCACATATGAACTCACCATGACTTTAACACTATGCATAAGACCTGCTTAATAAGTCTAGGCAGACAAACCCTCGGCATGGAGGAGGGAAGCGTGTATAAAGTCCCACTCAAAGTTTACTAAATCTTACTGTGCTCATTCCCCATGTTTGGGGGTGCCTATCCACCTTAGATCCCAGATAGAGCCCTGCTCTCTAAGGGAAGAGTCTCGAGTGTCACCGGGGAAGCATCCTGAGGTCTCTGGTACCTTTCATCCAAAGAGACCAGGAGAGGACAAGCATCCTTGAACAAGGTAGGTCTTCTTTGTCCTCTTTGCCAGGTCAGGTCTCTGGCTTGAATGTTGCTACAGAACCCTTCTCTTACTCCGTGTCTGGAAGACTCTAATTTGTTTTGTGGCCCTTTCTCTTTCTCTGTATCATCTAGATGGCTTTACGGTTTGCAGTTGACTCTGTGTCCTCTGAAGTGAAGGAATAGCAACATTGGTCAACTTCATGGCCCTGGGAAGGGACTTCAAGTGGCATTTGGTGACAGACAGCAAGATCCCATAGCCCTATGCCAAGGAATCCAGTGATAATGCCTCTTCAGTCTTTATGTTTCACCCGCCATGCTTTACTCTCTGTCTCACATAAGCAGGGAACAAATCAAGTAAAAGCAGACTGCCCATGAATGAGTTGGTTTAAATACCAGATTTTAAAATCATATTAAAATAAGAACAGCTGAGTGCAGGAAAGGGACAAGTGGAACCTTTGTTGACTCTCTGGTTGGCCTCTCCAGCTTAGGTATCTCTCCCCTGCTGCCACAGAGAGCCAGAAGGGTCAGGGGTGTTTCCCAGACATGCCACAGTCTGTAGGTATACAGTGGTGATTTCCAAACTTGTTTTTGTTCTGTCTTTGCATCTGGATTTCCATTGTCAAGGTGCCTTGAATTATGGCTTTGGAGGGGCTGGAGAGAGCACAAGAAGGTGGCCAGGACACCATGGCTCCAGGAACAGGACTGTTTCAGTCCATTCTTCAGTAAGGCCCATCAGAGGGGTCTAGCCAGACTCTGTACCATGCACATGCATCCATTGGGGCCTTCAACACTTGTCTGCTCAAAATGTTTGTTAATTTGGCACCCACTTAGAGACATCACCTACTTGTCAATATCAGCTCAGTGACGTCTGGAAACTGAAGGAAGCTTAGTGGGGATTTAGCAACAAGACTTGAGAGACATTTACATGAGGACTTGTGGGTGTTACTGAGATCAGAGGTCTCAGCTACACCAGCAGCTGGTGAATAAGGTCACCCTGAAGGAGTGACCATCAGAGATAGCTAGGAGAATTGTCCATGAAGAGCACTCAGCATCCAGACAGTTTTTCTTATTAAGATACTCATTGCTTGCAATCAGTTTAGTAAGCATAAATTTTGTTTTAAACCATGCCCATAAACTGTATTTTCATCTTTCAAGATACTGTGTTTTTAAAAGTGTGTGTGTGTGTGTGTGTGTGTGTGTGTGTGTGTGTGTTTCTCACACTCACAGAAGCCAGAGGTATTGGATTCCCAGGAGCTAGAGTTACTAGTGGTGAAAGCCAACCAACATGCAAGCTGGAAACCAATCTCAGGCCCTCTGAAGAGAACTAATGGCTTTTAGTCACTGAGATGAATCTGCCACCTCTTTCTCTGTTTTGACTTTATTATTAGAAAATAGCAATATTTGAAAATCAATGTTAATTGGACAGTATAGTTGGTATGTGTGTGGATAGCAGCTAGGAAACCAGAAAAGCGGCCGTGGGAGGGTAAAGACCTATTGAGAGGTTGGGGTTGGGCTGGGGGGATAGAACACAGGAGACTAGAAAGCAGCAAGGAGGCTGGGGGTGGGGTGTGAAGAACTAGGAATTTCTCTGAAAGTTTTCCCCTTCTGCGATTCTCTCTCTTACCACATCCCACACTGTAACACATACGCACACGCACACGCACATGCGCACACACACACATATACACGCACACACGTGCACACAAATGTACACGGACACACACATGCACACACACATGCATACACACACGCACACACTTTGTCTTATTTAATCAATACTATAGTATATCTAATACACAGTAAACTCTAGAGCCAAAGCATAAAACCTTACATTCATAAAATTTGCAAATATTTAACTCTCAAGTCAAATGTATATAATTGGTCTTTTTACTTGTTAAAGTTGTTGGCTCAAATTATAACATTCTGTTTTCAATACTTTGGTTTGTCTAATCTTATTTTCTTTTATTACTATGTTAAGAAGTCTTGGAACAAAGCTGTTTTGACCTAGTTTAATTCTGTTTTATTTCTATAAATAAATTCTGGATACAAAATTTTTAATTTTATTTATATAAATTCATTTCTATAAATATGACTATTTATAAAAATTATAAAATATAAATAAATATAATACATTCATTTTATATTTTAAATGTAGAATATAAATTAATAAAAATTAATTTATTTTTATAAATAAATTCTAGATACAAAATAATATATATATTGAGACATATGGATAAATATATATATTTATATATATGTATGTATGTATAAAATCAAGGTTACTTAGTTAGGCAGTCAGTAAATTTTGACAAAAGTTTTCAATAAATGCATCTTCCAAGGGTAGGTTTTTTTTTGAAACTTTAGCTAAATTTAATGTATTTTATATCCTGTTGACTCTTGAGCTTGGAAGGGTTTTTTGGGGGGGGGGCATTGTTGTTTAGTTGGTGTTTTCCCCAGAGGTCCCAACTGTTGCTGTCATTCTTGACCAGAGAAAGGGGTTATCTCATGGCTGCTTCCCATAAGCCGTGCTTGTTTCTTGCAAAACAGTTTAATGGCCCAGCGCCTAGCCACAGGGCCAGCTGTCATCATCTTGGCCCTTACCCTGAGAAGGGAAGGATGGAAAACAAGATCCCTTGTTGATTGTCTGTGTCATCTCCATTCAGGCTCCTTGGTCTTCAGGGTGGAGACAGAGCAGGGAAGCCCTCCTTTGTCTTTTGTCCTTTCTGTAACATCATGGGCCGCTCATTCTTATGCAGAGAGACACCGAATTTTCATATTCACACCAACACCACATTTTTGTTACACACTAATTCACTCCGTGTGTGTGTGTGTGTGTGTGTGTGTGTGTGTGTGTGTGTGTGTGTGATTGAAGATGGACATGGGCCATCACGTGGGCACTGGAGGTCAGAGGACACCTTGTCTAAGCTTCCTCAGCTTCCTCCTTGTCTGAGACAAGGTCTCTTGTTGATCTCCACCGGGTGCTATAAGGAATCTGGACTAAGAGCTTCTGGGATTTTACTGTCTCTGCCTCCTATCTCTCTGTGGGAGCACTGGGATTCCAGAGAGGAGCTCCTTTCTGTGCATGGCTTCTCATGCAGGTTCTGAGGTTCTCATACAAGCACAGCAGGTCTTAACCCACCAGGCCTCCTCCTCATTAATGTCTTCATTCCTTCAACAAATATTCAATCCTGCCAAACATCACCCTCTGTGGCTCAGGAAAGAACAGACATGCTGTAAGGAAAAGACATGAACACAGAGATGGAAAGACCTAGAAACCAGCAGGAAGCTCGGCACACACAGGACCTGGCATTTAGCAAGCATGACATAGATGCAAGTTACACTGAACTGGACCCAAAATAACTTCAGGTCTCTAATCCCACAGGATATCCACATGGCCACACAAGCATAGCTCAACCTGAGCAATGTGTGTCACAATCAGCAGCAAGCCATTGGACTCCCACGTAAGTGTGTCCATAGAAGGAGATTCCACCAGTTACCTCCTGTCTTTCTTCCCCAAAGCTGGAGTGTATTTAAGAACCAAAGCTCTGAAATGAGATGAGCCAGAGCTTTTGTTTGTTTGTTTTAATTGGCGTACAATTTACACATAGTAAAGTGCATAAGGATTTTGAGCACCCAATGCGATTGTCCTTGGCAATTACAACAGCGTCAAGACAGACACTTTAATAAGACAGAGCATTTCCATCAGTCCAGAAAGCTTCCTTCTGCCTCTCTCTAGGCTCAGATTTCTATGAGTTCATTCTGGCCTGTCTGAGAGCCTCACATAAGTAGATTCACACGGTGCATCCTCACTGCCAGGCTCTGCTGTTCCTTCTTTCTTTTCTCATGCTGAGTAGCATCCCTGGAACAGGGAGGCAATTACCTGCTTAGCCGTTCTCCTACCAGTGAAAAGGCTGTCTCCATTCTTGGCTTTATGACTAAGACATCTATGATCATTCTCATGTAAGTCATTTTGTAAACATACACTTTCGTGTTCTTGAGTAGTTACTCAGAATACGACTTGTTAGACCACAGAATAGACGAAGTCCACTGATCTAAGAATTTACTAAATTTTTCTGCGAAGGGACTGTGAAGCTGTACAATCTTGTTAAAACACACCACACTTCTGCTTGCCTCAACTGATGGACTTTTATCTCGGGCATTAGGATCAATTCAAAACAACGGTCATGTTTTCTTTATTGCTCTCTGCAAGTCCCATGAGGTGAGGCTTCATGTCTTTCTTGGTCTCCGGTGCATCTCCAAGGCCCAGCAAATTGCACCTATACCACAAACCCTTGGACCAGAAGAGATGCCCCCTCCCAATGCAGCTCTGAAGCCACGCTCCTTTTACTCTGTACTCACCCCAACCCCTATGTAATACCAACACCTCCTTAAGGGAGCGCTGTGATTTCTTCCAGTGCCTTGTACAGTGCTGGCTTTCCCTCCCCCGAGCTGGTTTACTCATCTGACTTTATAAGGCCTCCAGTCATTTCTTTCCATCACCTATCTACACCCCAGACCAAGCCCCAAGTTGTTATTGTTCCTCTTACAAGCTTATCTGTTGACTTACTTTCTTGTTTATTTCTTGAGATGGAGACCCATGTAGCCCAGTTTGCCTTGAGCTCACTGTATGCTAGGGTGACCTTGAACCCCTGACTCTGCTTTTTCCTCCCAAGTGCTGACATCATAGGCAAAAATATCACACCTGGTTTATGCAGTGCTAAGGACCAAACCCAGGACTTCCAGTGTTCTGCCCACTGAGCCAGACCCCTGCTCCTCCTTGTACAAATCAACACACTGTATTTATAAAGCTGCAACACTGTGAAATAATGGGCAGAGTCACTATTGCTACACATAGATGTTTGATGATTTTGTTTTTTAAGGCCAGCTGCTTACCAAAGCCAACTAACCATCAAACAGTGTGTCAGGTAGTCCATACTGGACATGAATGCTCCCACTTTCTGCGCTTTGCTCTCCATCCCCTCCTCCCCATCATGAGGATGTTTGAGTCTGACCCTCTCAGCCAAGTGGCAGATGGAGAAATTGTTTGCAATAGAGAGGAGAATGTTTTACAGACTTCCTACAAATGGGGCTGAATTTTCATCTGCCAGCAAAGCACAGCTCAAAAAAGGGGGGCAGGGGGCAAGGGGAGTCTCAACAGGATATTCTGTAAGGACTCCTTAGGAACTCGTGTGGTTTTGGTCAACAGTCAGTGGGTAAATGATAAACCTCTAAGGGCAGAGGAGAGCCCCCTGGAACAAACACTTCCCTGGTCCTTCCAGCCTTCCGAAGGCCGCACAGCAGAAGGGAACCTGGGTCAGGATCCAGGAAGTCTGTGTTCCAGACCTGGTTCTGGCCCTGACTCTTTAGGTCACTGCCTGTTGGTGATGTCACTTTTCAGTGCTTCAGTCCCCCATCTGTACAATAGAAAGAAGTGATCCTGTTCCCAGCAACCGGGTTGTGAGTGCATACGGGGAATGCGCATGCCAGCAGGGAGGACCAAAAGCAGTTTGTCAGATGGATTGTCTTTTGTTCTCCCTCCCACACACACTTTGTACAATAATTGCTACCGTTGTTTATTAGACTATCGGTATGTGCCGGTATGGGTCAAGTAGATATGTGTGCACGAGGTACAAATTGCCACCTTCAACATTCGTCAACCCCAGGGAGGGGACACCCAGAAGGTCATCAAGATTATAGTAGCAGATAGGCCAAAGACTACTTAGTAGCAGTCTGTCCATCCGCAGTGTTTGGCTTCTAACTAGCGGATGCTTCCAGAAACCAAGGCTCCTGGAAGCCTGCGAGGGCACAGACAGTGTCCTCCCTCACAGGCAAATTAAAACAAAAAACCAGGAAGATTTCCCAAGAGCTGCACACTGCCTTTCTCCTCTCTCTCACACCTGCACACAATATACACCACAAACGCACAGAATTAAGAGACCAAATTACAGGTGTGCAGGTCCTGGGTCAGCACAATGAGAACCTTAGATATGTGTCGTCTCATTTGCCCATTGCACCCACCCTGGGAGTAGCTGTTGCTTTAAGCTCCAAGGCGGTGAAGTCCAGACTCAGAGAGGAACTTGTCAAGAGGAGGAGGAGGAGGTGAGGATGCTTTTTTGAGATCTGGGAGCTGTTTTTCTATGTGCTACTCACTCGTTATGGTTTCTTAATGCACTATCCATTTTAAAATATCTTTCAATGGAGGGAAAACTCATCTTCCCTAAAGGTGTGCCCTGCCCATTAATAGCTTACACAAATACTAAGTAATTAGTCCTGAAATCAGGTACATAGAGAGTGTTGTGTTTCTATAGTGATGCATATATGGATGTATATCTGTGTGTGTGTGTGTGTGTGTGTGTGACAACAATAATCACAGAAAAGGAGGCCATGGTTTCAGAGGGAAGGACAGAAATGGAGCTTAATCAGGGGTACATGGGAGAGATTGGAGGAGGGAAGGAATAAATGATAATAATTGTATTTTATTTCCAAATATATATCATAATTGTTAACTAGCATATTGTTTAATGTGACACTCCCAAAAGAGTTTTTGGTAAAAAAAAAAAGAAAGAAAGAAAAGAAAAGAAATAGCCCTAAGAACAGAGGCAGTAGTTTTGGGAATACATGCAGAGAGACCTGCTTCCCATTTCTGCTTGATCACTTTGAGCTATGACCCACATACACCACCTGGTTTCACTGAGCCTTCCTCTTCTAACTTAGAAACAAGGTGAGGATCGAGGCTGAGCCACTGGGCATCTCAGAAGCATCCTGAGCCTCCCTCCGTGAGGACACGGAGATAGTGAGGTTATGCAAAGCCATTCTCAGATCGATGCATGGTGCATGTTCTGTCATTCTGGGATTCAGGCTCTAGCGGCACAGGAGGGACTGCAGGTGGCACTGGGGGAAGGGAGGGTCTGTACCCCCCTCGCTAGCTAAGTCCCAGGTCCTTTCCCCGAGGCTCTCAGAAAACACACGCAGCCGGATCCAAGGCGCCTGTTTCAGCCTCGCTTCTGTTTATCCCACCATCAGGAGGGTGTCATTTAGCCAGAACCATCATCCACAGTCACACCAAATGGCCCATGGAAGAAAAGTTGGTTCTGCTCAAAGAACAGATGACAAGTGGCAAGCTCCTGATGTCCTACAATAACAGAAGACACCAGCAACTGCCTCATGGTCCAACACCAGAACACGCGTTCCCTTCCAAGCCCTCGCTAGCTACTGTATTATCCACTCCTTCCCAGGGACGGAAGAAAATCCCTTGTCCCCAGTGCAGCTGGGCACCCCCTCCCCCAGTATCATCTAGAAAGCCACACATGGAGAGCTCCCAAAGGTGGAGTCCTGACACTCAATTCCTTTGCAAATAAAAAGAACTCACTCTAACCCTTAACAGTATGTGTTTACCTGCATACAGCACACACCCCTGACATAGGAATTGGCACATTATATTAACTGAAATGATTTGGCCATTTCCCAGTGTTCATAGATATCAAAACATTGTATCATACATCGTTAATACATATGGGGTTTTGTTGTTGTTGTTTGTAAACAAAAAGATTTTGTAAAAAAAAAATAAAATCGCTTCATCTTTCTGCATCTGTCATTCACACAGTGAGCAGAACAAACTGAAAGAAATAGTTTAAGACTAAGAAAAAAGGGAAGAGAAAAAAAGGCAGGCACAAACATTCTACCCCAAGCTTCAGTGGACACAGTTGAAGCCACCTTGCCAGGCAGGCACATCTTCGTCCCTTAATTTTGGTTAAGAAAAGGTACCGTAAGCCTTCTCCAATAAACAGCTAACCATTGACCTGAGGCTTTGGATCGGCTCAAGTTCCAGTCACAGGGATGAGAACTGCAGGACTTCTTCAAGCCAGCTCTGGGGTAATCCTTTAGCTCTGATTCTCTTACTGCGGAGCCAGTGCGAACGCATTTCACCGTTATTCAACTTTTACAAAATGGAACCCTGATAAATGGCTGAGAGGCATCCATTTTTTAAGCCGCATAACTCAGCTACCTACTTTATGCAAGCCACTGTCCCAGGAATTGAAGAGATAAAGATAGCTCAGAGAAGCTTCCAGGAGAGCGTCCCATAAAGAAATGGCTGCAATTTGGTTGTGGTTTCGCTACCAGAAAGCAAAGGACAGAGGGGACAGTCAAGGCAAGCTTGCTGTGTCCTCAGAAGCTTGCTTCCTTTACCAGGAATTCTGAGCTGATGCAAAGGCGTGAATCCCCTATTCTTGCTTCTCTTCCTCTGCAAGTGCACCCAGAAAAGCCAGAATCTCAAACCCTGAAAGTAGACGAGTCTGGACCTGCCAACCTCAATGAGTCTCTGAAGCATTTGTTATTTTTATGGGTCCCTGAATGCTTCCCTTGAATATTAATTTTCTTCAATTCTTTAAGTATATATTAGTTATTACATATTTCTGATTAATATTTGATGGCCGCTTAGGCTGCCAAGAGTGCTCGTAAATTTTCCCAATGGAATCTGATGCTAGGTAAGTATGGGAGACCCCTTATGTGGAGCAAAGACATTAATCATTTTAAGTCTCCGACTCCACACCTTAATACCCAAAGATATATTGCTAAGAAGCCCATAACACGTCATTAAAAATGAATGTCTTGTAGCAGTTTTCATGCCTGAAGAATTCAGGGCAGGGGGTGGGGTAGGAATCCTGAGACCACAGAACTCAGGCAGCTCAGGAGTTCCTCTCTGGACTCTTTTTAATGGATTCCCTAATCCTCTAGAATCAGCTACATGATTTTAGGGCCTGGAGCAAATATACGTAAAAGTCTTCAAAGAACTATGACATATTTTGACAAAGTCACAGAAAGTTTTCAACAAAGTCTGGTGCCTTCCGAACCAGCCTTGTGTGGCAACACAAAGCCTGTCTCTCTCTCTCTCTGTCTGCATTCCCCACACCCTTACCTCCTTCTGTTTGAACCTTGACCTCTATCTTGACCTTCTATTGGACCTCTATCTGTGGTTAAGAAAATGGCAGCAAACATTTGTTGAGATGCTAGGAGGGGTACTTTGAGTTTAGACGCTCATGAGACCAAGACTGGGTTCTGTGGGTCAGCCTTGTGAGTACTGCTATCATCTCTATTCTGCAGATGGATGACAGACAGACACACAGATAAGTAGATGATAGATAGATAGATAGATAGATAGATAGATAGATAGATAGATAGAAAATACATATAGGTTAGAAGATGCATAGACAGCATAGATGATAAGTAGATAGACTATACATCATAGGCAAATAGTAGTGACAGATAGATGATTGGGAGAGAAATAAATAATAGATATGTTATAGATACATAGTGAAAAGATAGATCATAGACAGAAAAATAGATAATAGATGATTGTTAGATGGATGGATAGACAGATAGATTGATAGATGATAGATAGGTAGATAGATAGGTAGGTAGATAGATAGATAGATGGATGGATTACAGAAAGATGGACAGGCAGATGCAGATGTAGACATGGATGTCCACAGAGCTTCATTTTTATGTAGAACATCTATAAATACAAGGCTCATGCAGATGGTAGTGGGTGTATGCAGGAGACTTTACAGCAGTGTTGGGTAACTATATTAACCTGGCCTGGTGTAGAAGAAAGTCTAACACCATAATGCAGTGCAGAAGGCCATGAGAAACCTTCCTCTAGTCAGGGCAGACAAGCACTGGGCAGGCACAGAAGAAAGACAGCATCCAATGTGCCCACTTGAATTAAAAAAAAGACAGAAGCGATTCCATCTCCAACCCCAAGACTGTTCCAAACCAGACATCTGACCTAGTCTGGAGAGACCTTGTCCCCAGTCTTGGGGAGAGACTCCTCAGTGTTTCCCCTAGACATGTTGAGCCTTCGTGGATCAGTCCTGCTGGTTCCTGAGGAAGGTACTGCTCAGATCACAGGCCTCTCTTCAGGATTCTGGAGATGACTTGCTTCTGAACACTGCAGAGTATTTTATTCTGCTGGAGGAAGGGTTGCAGAGAGGCAGGGCAGCAGTTAGAGAAGACAGCTTGCTGTCAAGCAGCAGCATGGCCCAGAGGACCTCGGCCTTAAGTCATATATCCACACTGAATATCTCACCTGCTATGGCTGCTATAGAGTTGGCAGAAGGTGGCCAAAGGCACCTAAGGGAAACCTTATTAAAAACTGGAAGGCTCTGTGTGGGGAGATAGATCTGTGGGTAAAATACTGGCTTTGCATGAGCCTTGTATTTATAGATGTTCTACATAAAAATGAAGCTCTGTGGACATACATCCTAATTTGATCCCCTGACCCATGTGTGGTAGCACAGGCTTGTGATCCTAGGACTGGGTCAACAGAGAGGAGGGCACTTGTGTACACACACACACACACACACACACACACACACACACACACATGGTATACCCCCCCACCAGGAAAACCATATGCGTATACATAAGGTTTTGGGTTTTTTTGTTTTTTGTTTTTTAAAAAGAAGTCAGCAAACTCTTTCTCTTCCTGCTTCCTAAATTTACTGGAGTGGAGACATGACTGCAAAACTCAGGAGGAGAAATGTAAGGATGAAAGCAAATGACACGGCTGAGTCCCTGACTTCTTGTATCATCTCTTCTGGTCCTCACTGTGAGGCAGGTCACCTCCTCCCTGCACGCTTACCCAGATACCTCAGAGGTTTCCCTGGACATGCTCATTGCCTCTCAGTCTTTGAACTGGAAGCAGAGCTCAGAACACTAAAGCAGGCTGCACCATTGTCCCCTGGAATGGCCTATGCTCCAAGGTCAGGATTCATATGTAGAACCAGGGCCTGGGATTGATTGGCACACTCTGAATATGTCCTGAAGCCACTGGTTTATTTCATCAAATAGACTAGTAGCTGCTTGCTGCTTATCAACTCTAGTTGAATTAAAATAAAAAAGCTGAATGTATCCTGAGAGTTTATGGTGGATACAATGTGGGAGCTTGTAAGCACCCCACCATAAAAGACTAAGATGTCTCAGTGGGTAAAACATATGCTACTCAAGCCTGAGAGACAGAGTCTGCATCCCCCAAGCCCACCAAAAGTCAGGCAGATTTGGTGACCAACTGTAATCCAAGAACTAAGCAGGCACAGACAGGTGATCCCGAAGACAAGCTAGCTAGCTAGACCAGCAGGAGTCAGTGAGCTCTGACTTCAGCAGAGAACCTGCCTCTGTATATAAAGTAGGAAGCAACTGGGGAGCACACAACATTAATTCTGAGACTGCATGGGTATATACAACCTCACGCATGGGCATGTGTACATACACACATAGGTGCATGTATGTATACATGTATTCACGTACCACACACACACACACACACACAATTCCAAAGGCCACAGAAGGAACTTCCTCACTCTCACGCCTGGGCTACTGCACCTACTCCACCCGTGAGCTGCCCTAAGCAGCATCCTTAACTAGTTTGTCCAGTGGTCCTGAGCTCCACCCACCTTACAGTCAAAGCTCCCTAGTGTCCCTTTAGACGGGTTTACTGTGATCTATGGCTCTGTTCCCAGGATCCTGGTTTTATCACAGATTCGAGCCCAGGAGCATGGAAATGCAGTCTGGTGGGCCACAGCAGTGACACAGTAGACCCTCTTTACAGGGCACCTCCATTCCCAGAGCTCTTTGTCCTTCTCACTGCCCTTATCTAGTTCTGTGAGAATTACTTAAAACGCTGGTTTTAAAACAGGAAATATCCCCACCCCAGGGGACAGTCGGCAGGATCTAGAAGCAGGTTTGGTTGTCACCACTGCAGGGATGCTGCTGCATGTGCTGGGTAGAGGTCAGAGGTCAGGCATCTGGCTGTATGTCTCCTGCTTGCAGCACAGCCCCACAGCAAAGACATAAGCAGCTACAATGTCAATCGGACCACAGTCAAGAATCTCCAGTATAGACCAGGATGGGCTCGTTTTGCCCCTCTTCCCGTGTCCTCTGCTGTCACATCTAGTTGATCAGGACATTTGTCCCCTCAAAGCACTGTTCTGAACCCAGAGCCCTCTCTGCACAGGGCTCAGGGCAGCCTCTTCTGAGCAGAGGATGCTGAAATACAAAATGAATGTGACTGGCTGTCCTCACACTAGATGCTCTGGGTGATGGTCACGATTACCTGTGTAACACTGCAAATGTTCAGAAGAGGAAATCATATCACCTGCATACAATATGACCCCCCCCATCACTCTGAGATGAAGGAGGGGTGAGAGAAAAGGAGAGAGAAAGAAGGAGGGAGGCAAAGAAAGTGAAACAGAAGAAGAAAAGCTGGGGCTAGTGTTTGTAGACAGAAAAGAGGAATAGGAACCAGAAACATGAAGCTCAAGGTAAGGTGCCAGAGGCTGGGGAGATGGCTCAGTCAGCATGCACAGCCATCCTGAATACACATGTTTTTAAAACCCAGACACAGCACTGCACTGTATTCCCAACCCTGAAGAAGCAGAGACAGGGATATTCCTCAAGCTCACTGGCCAGTTAGTCTGGGGGATTGGCGAGCTCCAGGTTCAATGAGAGATATTGTTTGGAAAAACAAAACAGTGATTAAGGAAGCTGTC
>JADRCH010000057.1:4016039-4040904 GCA_019843965.1 Rhynchomys soricoides
AGACCCAGAGAGACAGAGAGACACACATACACACACACACATACACACACAGAGATACAGAGAGACACACATATACACACCACAAAATAATTTTTATAATGTTAGTAGTAAATTTGGCCACATTCATAGCTACCTTTGACTGGCATTTAGATATGCCAACCATCTTCTAGGACCTGGCCAACCTGTCTTTGGTTCTAAGGTGGGGACAAGGGGGGTTGTAATTTTGTGTACCATGTGCACACGTGCATGCCTCTCGTTACCTCCTGATTCGTCCCTCTCTGTCACACTTTTATACATTATGACATTGTCTCCTATAATTTTATATAACACCTTTATCCGGAGACAGACCAAAGAACTTTATAAATACAGGGGTCACTCACTCAGCAGCAAAATGAGCTTCCATGGGGGTGGAAAACCCAAGCCATTTTGAACCAAAGAGCACTACTCAAAATAAGATACAGACATTAAAAACGTTCCAGACTCTATGCATGTGCATGAATGGTGAGTGACTTAGATGAACAATATCATAAATCTGAGGGGGAAAAAAAGCTTCTGGTTCCTTGAGAATGTACCCATAAACCGGTGTACAAATAACAACCTTCTCTGTCCATGCCACAATAAAACACCTGGGTAAATGTTTTATTTTTAAAAGTACTAATATTCAATTACAGATTCTATCCATACTTTAACCACACTGGGAGAAACGGAGGCTAAAGTGTGAGTTTAGCTGAATATTAATTATCCTCCTTGATGTGAATAAGCGGTAGCATGTGCGACCCACTGCAGAAACCAGGGAAGGACGTCCCTCTTTTATTTTTGAAACGAATTAGACATTTTAGCTTTCCTAATTACGTCTTTTAATTTGGCTGGTAATAAGTGAATCTGTATTCCTCGAGCTGACCGAAGTGCCGGTGCTAAGATGAGGCGCATGAGAGGCAGTTTAAGCGGGTGCTTCGGAACTTCCAGAGGATGGTGGCAGAGCAGGCTGAGACTCCCCAAAAGAGGGATGACTCCAAGTTTGCGTGCTGATTCCCTGCCTAGACACAAACATGTGCTCATTATTCTGTAGCACACATAGGCACATAAATCATACCTGGTTTTGTTTTCAGGGCTAAGGGAACTAGATGATGTGGGATAGAGGACTGCACAATGGAAAGTTTATTGTAGTTAAGATCCAAGGAACCCCAGCAGAATTGGGAGAACCCTGGGACGGGGGAGAGGGACTAGAATTTCATTAGAAACACCACTCAGTTATCTTTAAAGGACATCCAATACTTGGCTATGGCACATTCATCTAGAAAAGTCCTAACCCAGTAAAATAAACTTTTTCAAGTTGTCAAGCCATCTCCACATCAAATAGTGACTAGACACTAGTTTTGCGATAAAAATAACCCAGAGAAACAGTGTATGTGGAAAATATTTAATTTCTTGAGTTAGGTGCTACCTAGACGCTGTCACAGCTGTAGCTGGAGATCAGGTGTCAGGTGAAGTTCTTCCTTCCTGAAGATGAGCCCAGACTGCACAAGGCACATGACGTCATGCCTCCCTCCAGGCCTGGACCCAGTGCTAGCCATTCCCTAGTGGCTCCCTTGCAGAAGGAGAGGGATGCTCTCCAATTACTCAGGAGGGGAAGAGTTAAGAGAGAAATCACAGGCACTCAGATATGCTGGCGTTGGAATGCTGGAAAACAGGAGACAAATCCTGGACCAGCGTAGTTTAACTGTTCCAGTGAGAATCTGAAGTTGCGTGCTCTCTCAGAGACCCCAGCTCCACTCCCTGCAGAGGACACTTAGGCAAGCAGTTCTACCCGTTGTGACTTCAGGCCCATTGAGAAGAAGAGTGTAAATGTGCAAGAGATGCCAGGATGGAAGGACCACTCTGCCTTCCTGCTCACCGACGGGTGATTTTAACGGACACACCAATAACTCCTAGGCCACTAACCACAACAGATTCCGTGTCATTTCAGCTTTGAAGAGCAGGCGCTCACAGGCTTGCAAGCCTGCAATGTTAAATGATGTATCTCCTCTCCTCCACCCCCTGAGTCAACTGCTGCCTAGCTGGATTAAGGTGTCAGGTTGATTTGTTTTATACATCTTCTGACCATGCTCATTGAATATTTAGGAAGTTTCTCCAGCCCATATTGAGGCTGAGATGTCCCGTGGGAAGCATTAATCAAAGTCACAGAGACTCGTACACTCTGGAAACACAGCCTCTTTATTAAGCGATTAGTTTGTGCAGTAACACATTAACACACCGCAGAGCTTGTCTTTACAGAACAATTGATCCTTTGCTCCCAAAGCACGACACAGAGCACTCGGAATTAACTCTTTTAAAGTTGAATACTTTCCCTCCTTCCACGTGAAGATCTAGAGAACGGGACACTTGTGTTTTGCTCTCAGCCGGGAATGAAAAAAAAAATAGCACATTTCATTTCCCTTCGGTGGCTGGCGGGGAAAGCCCCGCTCTTGGGCCATGGGTGCTGCTCATTTTGCCTATCTCGTGTTTAGAGTCTGTTGTCTCTGCCCATTCTCTCTCTCTCTCTGGTATTTCCAGGCTCCAACAATGTGCTTTAAATCTCCCTTTATGTCCCATTCGTACATAATGGCAAGGACACTTACTTTTTTGTCACCCTCCATTAGGTCATTCATGACCATTCTAGAAAAAAAAGAAATACCCTCCTATTTTCCCCCTACAGTACTCTTGTCCATATGAGACAATGTCTTGTAACAATACAGAGGCCTAATCTCCATGTCAAAGCAATTTTCATTCCCCAGTGCACAGCCTGCTATCATTTTGTAATGTTTTGTTTCTTGTTCTAAAAGAATTAAAAAGGAACAGTTAGCCCTCACGGGGGCCTGTAGGCCTTATCTCAGTGTCTGGAAATTTGGACAGTGTATTTTACTGCTGAGATAAATGGAAAGGAGTCCGACTTCAGCAAATCGTAATGGGTTTAAGTTCTATTGAAATCGGCCACCAGAAGATCAGATAACGGGGGTCCTTCAGTTGTCTTTCTAATCGGGTTCCCCGCGAGGCTGAATGGAGACAGAGCAGACGCACAGAGTGAAAATATAATTCTTGGACAGGTTAAGTACATGTTTGAACTCTTGCAAGCAGAAGCGGTTTGCTGATGACTTAATCATTTTCTGGTCAATTATCTGTGAGGGCCCTTGCAACTCCACGGCAATTAGGCGCAAGATGGCCTTTTGGGAGGGACACCAGCCTCCTGCGTCTGTCTTCTCGTGACTTCCATTCTCCGCCATAAATTTTAATTCACTTATTATCTCTGCTAGTAGAGAAACAACTTTCTGCAGTAATTACAGCCCCATACACACTTTAACTGTCATCTGGTTGCAGCCTGGACAGTCTCAGGACCAAGATTTCATAAGTGTTCCTTGTTGATTTTTGATGGATGCACGCCCTTTTCTGGGGGTCCCAGGGAAAGGAATGGTCCCAATGACAAAAGGCAGGGGTGTCTGTCAGCCTGCCCGATAGGAAGCGATGGATTTATTGGTTTTGACTTGGCACATTAGGACACACCTGTCCTTACCGTGAGGAAAGCAGTCAATAAGGACGGGACCATTTGCCAGTGCCCAGGAAGGCATCTTCATTTCAAAGGTCGTTGGGAAGCCTGGGTAAACAGACTTTCAAAGCCCAATCATGCTATCGTCACTTGGCATTTAAAAAAAAAAAAGTAATAAAGGTCCTATCTCTCTGCCATCTGTGAACCGTGTCTTAACCACGTCTCCCAAGTGGCACAGTTGTCAAGGGAAGAGGCCATGGGCCTTCTAGTGCTGGGTGCAGAGAGCACAGGCACAAAGTACTAGGGTCTCCCCTGACCATACTGGAAGTAAATACCATAGGCAAACGCTAATATGGATGGATTATAGATTATTATAAGGAAATTTTGATTTAGAACATGGGTTCTCTACCTGAAGCACAGAAGGCAGTTATATGGTTTCTGACATTGGCATGCTCTGTCATACTCAGGGAGATGTTCATTCCTTCAGCTGCCATTTTGGTGGTTCTTAACCCCTACCTTTCCAGGTAAAGCTGAGAGTGAAACTTGAAAAGGGCTTAAGACAACTCAACTAACTACAGCAGCGGCATGCTCATGCTTTTCAACATTTAAATTTAACAGTTCAACAGATGCATTACCTCCCAGCTCATCAAGTGGTTCAGCAATTTCCGTGAGTTTTACTATATTCAGATGGAGAAGTACGCACGTCAAGCCATCAATGATGGAGTCACCAGCACAGAAGAGCTGTCCATCACCAGGGACTGTGAGCTGTACAGAGCCCTCAACATGCACTACAACAAAGCAAATGACTTTGAGGTAGGAACCCATCTTTGTTCTTTGCTCATCTCCCTTTTCCTTTATTGATTTTCGTGTGCTCTTTGGGAAAGACTCTGAATCTGTTTTTTGTGATGGTTTCTTAATTAAGCACATCTCAGCAGATTGTCAGGTAGAGAAGCAACCAGGAGCTTCCCATCAGAATTATCGTGACTCACCCATGGCCATTCCATTCCCATCCTCCATCTCAGCTTCTACAGAAGACCCAGTTGGCCACAGGAAAGGGAACTAAAATATCTGAAGTAAAAGGCAACTATGGGATAATCTCATTTATGTTCTGGGATGCTAGCTGAGCTGATGTGAACATATTGTATGCAGTAGTAACTACAAAGCTGCTTCTTAAGAAGTCTAGAGATGGTTAGTAAGCAGCTCTATGAGTGGCATATTTCAAAATATCCATTCACATATTTTTGTTGCATTTCTATTTGCTTGTTTAGTGTATACACATAAACGTGAGGCCTTGAACGGGGTTGTGCTTGAGCCATAGAGTGGACATCAAGTTCAGAGAACAACTTGTGGGAGTTGGTTTCCTTCTTCCAATCTTATAGACCCCAGGGGTCAGGGGTCAAACTGGAGCCTTCAGGCATGATGGCAAGGGCTTCGAGTCGATGAGCCATCTCGAGCTAGCCTTTTCTTTTGTTTTTATTTGTGTTTACTTTTGAAGGGATGGGTAGCTTCTGTATTCCTCTTATATATGGGTATATTCTAGATGCGTGCAAAGCAGTACAGACCATTCCCAGGAAGCCATTTCCTTGCAACAATGAGAGGTGTGCAGCTACTCGTCAGGCGTTTCTTTATCGTCTGATGTGGAGCCTCAGCAAACAGTTTTCATCCATGTGATGACTGCATGAGACCAGAAGAGCAAAGCTCCCAGTACTTACAAAGGCATCTGCTGAGCCCTGCTGGCCTGGGCAATAGCTGGAGGTGGGGGTATGGTGAGACTTCTGTAGACTGAAGCCCTGGGAAAGGGTAGACCAGATAGCTGTGACTTGACAAAGTTGATCCATTCTTTGACTCTTCTTGGCTAGATGGTGTGCCTCTTTGAGAGAAGAATTTGAGGGACTTCATGATAGTATTCTTGTTTTCTTCTTATAGATGAGTACCTAGGGATGCCCAGAAATATCCTTACATCCCTTACAAGGGAAAGAGGAACCACTATGATCCAGCTTTGTCTGTAAAGAGACCTGATCCCCTCATATTCTCACCGCTTGTTCATTCCTTCTCGGTTTTGTTCCCTGCTGCTTTGGGAAATGCAGATCAGTTATGGGCTTATAAAGAATGAAGTGCAAACTTTACAGGGGGATAGTCAGAATTTTTCCTTGAAAGTTGGAATGGTCATCCTGAAAGCTACCAATTGTATCTTTATTGTCCAAGACCATTGTGTTTCTAGCCACACATGTTGAAAATGATGTTTCTCTCTTCTGGATGCATTAAAAATGGGAGTTCTTGGAATTCAAATCCACTATCTTTTTATTTATTTATTATGAGAGAGAGAGAGGTGGAGAGGTGGAGAGGATGGGAAGGTCAGAGGGCGACTTATGGGAGCCATTTCTCTGTTTCATCATGTGAATCCCAGAGATCAAATTCAGGTCATCAAGCTTGGCAGCAAGTGCTCTTACCCACAGAGGCATCTTAGCCCCCTCTATCTTAAGGCCAATGTTTTCAAAGTCTCCATTGTCATAGCACTGGTTGATTGTGTGGACAACCTTGGAATTGCCTTCCAAAGCTGGACTAGTGACAGTGGCTAGCTTTAGGAAATCTTTTGGAAGAACTTGGCTTCTTGTGATTTCTCTTCCAAGCCTCTACACTAGGAGCTACTACTGTGCATTAGTGAGTTAGTCAGGTTACATTATAACAAATACTCACTGGGTGGGTCCCTCAGCATCCATAAAAACACCCCCCAGTGTTCATGAGTCAACTTCTGATCACCAGAGGGGACAGGTCCTTCAAATGCACATTGGGATCTTAGGGGCACTTACCCCTTCCTGCTGTAATTTAATCCCCTGTGCCCAGCAAAAGGACACAAACAGGGGACACTGGCATTGAGAGGTACCCAGCAAGCTGCTCCATTTAGCATCGTCCAAAGCCTCCTTCATATGATTAGCATCTGATAGCTCTTTCTCTGTGAATCATATCCACTTCCAGCCAGGCCACCTCTCCTTTATCTGCACAGTCTATTTTAAGAGTGCTCCACTGCAAGGAGAATGGGGCCCAGGCAGGAATCCTGCCACTTCTCATGTGACTTTGGGCAAGTTATTCAACTATTCTGAGGCTAATTCCTCCTTCACTCATAAACAAAACCAAAAACTACAACCAAACCAAACCAACCAAACAAACAAGAAACAAAACATGGGCTCTTGCCGTAAATGAGAGAAGCAAGACTCAGCAATATGTACTCTGTCCTCATTACTGTACACAGAAGCCCATGAATGTGTGTGTAAGCATGCACACACATACACACTCACACACTCATATACACATACAGTCACACACAGGCACTCACACACACTCACACACATACAAAGTCACACACAGGCACTCACACTTGCACTCACACATACATGCACATGCACTCATGCACACACAAGCACTCACACAAACACATACTCACACATGCACACACACACACATAAGTTCACACAGCACTAAATAGTTTTTAAACAGCTTCTCAGTTTGGCACATTGACTTACAAACCTTCAGATAAGGGATCCCTCCTTTCGGTGCCTTTGAGCATGGAGGTCAGTGCTTAAGTGAGATGCTTAAAAAGCCACCGTTCTTATCTGTGTAGCTTTGCCAGTGTGGGCTGTGGCTTCGAGCCAAAAGTAGCCCCAGCACCTCTTGCTGAATGCCTGGGCTGATAGTGCACACAGCTTCACTCTTGCAGTGAAATTTCTCTTCATAACATCAACTAAAATAACCCAGGAGTTTCAGTATAGGCTAGTGGAGAGGATGGAAAAACAGAGTCTTGTCTCCTTCCAAAATTTTAAACAGATAGATGAGCGTAGCAGAGAGATGGATGCAAATCTACATGATGCTCAAAGATCCAATTGGTACAGAGGAGTAGGCTATCCCTCTATAAGCTGCTTAAGCCATGCAACATCTCATGGATTGCATTTTCAATTTTCTCCTAAGGCTGGGAAGATGGAGATAGCTCAGTTGGTGAAATGCTTGCCAGATGAACATAAGGGCCTGAGTTCCAATCCCCAGCACCCACGTAAAAGCGGGGAGGGGGGGGGGAGACAGGCAGATCTTGGGAGCCTAGTAGTCATGAATTCCAGGTTTGATGAGACCTTGTCTTAAAAATAAGATAAAAAGTGATAGAACAAGCTGTCAGGTACCAATCGCTGACCACCACATGCACATATATGTGCACATGTCACCACACAAACACATACTTCTCGCCAGTTGTGTATAGCAATGATAAAATACCCAATACCTGTTGACTTTTTACTGTTGTTCCCCCGGAGGATTCATGGTGGAAACTTCCTTACTGGGGGCAATAGCAGTGACAAGGTACAGATAGATCAATGAGAGCCAAACTTGACTGGTTTTTAAATTATTCCAAGTGGGTGGGACCCACATGACAGACAGGCAGATGGGAGCAGGGGATGCTCTGGCTTCCCCCTTCTGTGCTAGGACATTTTCTTCCTTTCTCTTTCCTACCCTCTAACCTATCCCTAATGGCTGTGTACCTCTGCCATCACTTGGCACCCCTTCCCCCCAGTCCCTGACACTGATAGCTGTACAGGCCAGAGGGATGGCTGGTGCCTGCCCTACAGATGAAGGAGGTTATCACTGGGTGGGAAGGAGTGACTTGCAGAGTTCTGCTCTTCTGGCCTTGCACTTCCTGGCCTTTCTGAGTCAGGGCCTTCGGTGTGACAGGAAGGCTTGCCCTGCCTTTTGTATCAGTTTTCACAATTGCCAGGGTGCTTGGCTTAGCATCCAGACTCAGGGTGTTGGGAGTTTGAGATGGCCCAGGGGATGTGGAAGAAGACACCGAAGGTGGGGGAAAAAATGCCACTTTTAGTTTGCACTAAAGGGAGAGGAGTCAGTTCCACCACCTGGGGTAGGGCTTGCCGTCTCTAGACATGTTTACCAAGGTGTGTAGAAGAAGGCCTGCAGTTTCAGCAGCACCTCTCTTGTTGATGAGGTTGGCAACAGGAAATCCATCTTTGCAGGTGTGATGGTATATGTTCCCATGCTTGGTCCTCACTTCACTGTGAAGAGCTCCCAAAAGAATTGTTTTTTACTGGCAGGGAAAGGAGGTTCAGCATAGTTTCCAGCCCTTTAATCACGCTCATACTTCTGACTTTAGGACCAATGGAGTCGGGGCTTATGGCAGTTTTGTTTCCCCCTCGACTGTGGGAGAAGGACGGTAATGTTTCCTGTCAGTTTCCAAAGCTAGTTTACCAGTGTGTGGAGAATGCAAGCTCGGCAGCTAGCTAACAGTGTAACTGAGAAGCTGGTCTCACTATTTCTGAAGCACAGAGAGCTGTGGTGTGGCTACCTTACCCTGGTTTGCCACCTCTTAGATGCAACTCGGCGAGAAGGATGAGGTAGAGGCTGGGGACCTGGGTGATATGAGTATACATTGAGAAGAAAATGTGATAACTGTCTCCTGATACCTGGGACCCACTTTCTCAGTGGGCACCATGAGGTGGTTCCACCGTGAAAAGCCAGGGCCCCCTCACAGGCCCCTTGGTGCTTAGTCAGTCAACCTGTAGGCAGAGTCCAAGTTCCCAACAAGATTGACTAATCTCTCTTGCCCCTTGCTAAGGGCTCAGGTTGGAGGCTGGCAGGCTTAGAAATAAATAGAACCAGGAACTTGATTCATTCATTAGTGGGCTGGTAAATGCCACTTCCTAAGGTAGCAACAGGCGTAGCATGTCACTGGGTCTATCTATCACAGAGCCTGTGGGGTTGACATTTCTCTAATGTCATGTGACAGACAAGAGAGGTACTTCTATGGGGCTCTTTATGTACTTTCTCACTTTCTGCTTGGACACTGAAAATGAAAATGTGTCTCCCCCAAGGCCCCCCTCTCCCTCACACACCCCCGCCCGCCCACACTGAAGTTATTACCCAACCTGACCCTCTCCCACCAGCTTGTGCAGATTAAGTTTGGAAGCCTCTCTCTAAAGAAGCAGGAAGACAGGTGGATTTTGGAAGCATTCCCCTCTGCTCCAAATAGATATGAGACGGACGAGGGATGGCTTGGCTAACTGGCGCATGACTGAAAACCCTTTACTGCGCTTGCTATCTTCTGGCCTCAAAGCCACCAAGCCATTTAAACAAGTTCTACACAGCACACTCTTAGTGGGTGGCAAGAAGGAGGAGAAAGACTTTGCATCCCATCCCGTGCCAGTCTCACTGGTGACATGCCAAATGGATCTTTTAAGAGACTGAATGAATGATTCCTAAATACACGTATACACATGGCTGACTGGGAAGGTAGTCTCACAGAATGATCACTTGAAATTGAAGGGGAGAGGAGAGGGCAGGCAGGGTGGGCAGCGGGCTGGAAATAGGCTGAAGGGCACACCCTCACCCGGGGCAAGGCTCCGTTTCTCGGCTGGATCTGAGATTCAAAGTGTTCATCAGTATAATGAAGCAAGGGGCCCATTGATTTATGATCTGTTTGGCAATATTGCATTTTTTTTTTTACTCACTGTGTCTCTTTGTTTGTCACTGCACTGCATTCAAGCACAGTGAGAACAACTTGAAAACCCCCTTACTCAACAGCTTTATTAGTGATAGCATCCCGTGACCTTTCTCAACATTCTTAAAGAAAAAGATAGCGCGTACTGCCGCTCCACTCTGCTCATTGTCCTTTGTTGGGGTGAACAAAGCATTTTCTACAGTGGCTATAGCACGTAATTATACAGCTTTCAATAGCAGTGTCTTGGCACATATCAAAGTTCAGAGGAGCCCTTAGAAAAAAAAAAGATGTTTTGTGGCAGCCTAGGGAGGGTCTCATCTTTCCTTCAGAAAATAGTTCAAGGCTCTTCTGTCTAGCTTCCCTACTTAGAGCTTTTTCCCTCCTGCTTCATAAAGTTTAAAGGGGGTTCAGTGGAGTTCTGTGATCTATTTCCTTTGAAAGATTGTGCCTCGGCGCACAGAGGCCCTTTGACTTCAAGAGTTCGTGGATCCGTGTCTTTAGGTATCATGTGTCTGACCTTATCAGTTACTCCATTTAATGTAGGAGAAAAACTCTCAACTCTTTGTGTTTGTCTGTTTTGCCTCTGTGAAATGATTTGGTGAAAAGACCATCCTTTTTAGCACACCACCGAGAGCCATTTCTGACTGTAACCTACCCTGTGGCTTTTTCTCTCTTTTAAAAAAAAAAAAAAAAAAAAAAAATTGTCCTTGTGTTTTGTGTATGGATGAGTTCACAGTGAGAATAGAATTATACAAGGACGGGCACACACACAAAAAAATTCTTTTGGTTTTCTCCCGCTCACCCCTCCCCACGATCTGTTAGCTCCTTAGTAGCTATACCCCAATAGGCAAAGCGTTTAGGTGGCGATTGGGGAGCTGGGTCAGTGGTGGGCCTTCTCTTGCACTGGCCTACCCCTAAGGCCTTCATAATTGATTGTCCTTGGAAGATGACGAAGTCTGAGGACAGTGTAGCGGGGTGGCTATTGTCTGATGTGCAGCCCTCCTGGCCTCGCCTCTTTCTTCACCCAACAAAGGGTTATCAATAGGAATGAGAGCGTAAGTTCCCTTCTGAGAGCTGCTGGTGGTGGCTGGAGCTTTTGGTGTGGTGTGACTATTGTGTCCGGTCCGTCCTGGATTGAATGTCTGGAGAAGTTCTAATAGCACACTGACAGCCAGCCTGAGTGTGTGGCCTGGATTAAACAGACGCACACAACAAACCCAGGGCTTGCTGGGACTTGCCCCTCCCCCTTTCACCTGGATGACAACTTAAAACCCAATTTTCTCATTGTCCCCTACCAGGTGGTATTTAGCTTTAACAACTTTCTTCCTTGTCAGTCCCAGGGCCGCCTCTCTTCTCTCACCTGCTCATGTCTCTTCAGTCCATCCGTATGAATTGGCAGCAATATTTTCCCAAACAGCTTTTCTGGGTGCAGCATCTGAGTTTAACTCTTGAAAGTAGATTATCTGTGCCTGCTGTTTCACCCTCCAAGATTGCCTTAAGCCAATCTCCAGGGCTGTTTGGTAACATGACATAAAACAAATACAATCTGTTCCCAGCCCCCTCCCACTTTTGGCTGAAAGACAGAGTAACATTGGAAGGTAGAGACAGATATCTCGAAGAAAGAAGGGCTCTCTCCTGCTGATCATTACTCTGCCTTTTCTATTAACTAGGGTGAAGCCAAGAAAAACAAATAGAACCGTTCTTCCGAAGAGTTGAACTAGCAAATTAGCAAGTTTTAAAATAACGGCTCTGCAGAGCACGTGGCAGCTTCAAGGCTGACGGGAGCCATATTGAAAAGAAATCTGTGTCCCTGACAGTGGTTCTGTTAGGTTGGACAGGTCTGCAGGATGGCCACAGCGGACTCTGTCCCTGTGGCTCCTTGCAAACACTTTCAAAACAGTCCTTTTAGTATTTAAGGGGGACCTGAATGTCGGCGTTGGCACAAGTGATACAGTCAAACCAAAAAGGGGTCATAAAAAATTAAAGTTCTTCTTATGAATATTTCATGAGAAGCCATGAAAAGGGGCACTGGTTAGCGGAGTCCTTTGTGCTTGGAGTTCTTCCGGGCTCGAGTTATTGTTCTTCCAACCTCTCAAACAGACTTTCACTTTCAAACTGACAAAAGTCACTTAAAAGCCAGACAGCTGTACTAACACACCCACCTTACTGGGAGGAGAGCCACCAGGGCAGGTGACAGGGCCTGCCTGCCTTCCATTCCATGCATGGCCATTGCTTTTACGCTCAGTTTGAGGTTAGCCCTTTGTTGTTGATGATAATTTGTGTTCTGGCCCCTCACAAGTTCTCCAAAATATTTCTTGCACGATTTTGCTTCCCTTATGCCTTAGGTTGTGACTAGAGTCACACATGACAGAAGATGCAGATACTAGAGATTCAGTCCCTTGACTCTCTGGTGCCCCGTCTCCCTCTGCCTGTATATTTTCAGCCTCTGCCATTCAGATTCCCCTTACCTCGTTAGTGGTAGCTGGGATCAGATTGAGTGAGAACCCAGGCAAAGATAAACATCCACCCAACCTGGGAACTTGAGACAGGGACATGAAGCCCTGTGTCCCAGCCCTCCTGGTCACAGCCACCACAGCCATGGAAAGTCCTCCCTGTGTGTGTATTCTAGGTCTCCCTCCCCTGTCACCTTGTGTACAGTCTGGTCTGTGACACTGATGGTGATTATGTCATTATTTTGCTCTGGGGGCCCTGGCACATCTGCAGAGCCCCAGCGCATCTTTGTTGCGCTGGCACAGGTCCCACGCCGCAAATGCTTCATTAGTCCTGCTGCCGGCCTCCTTGCCAGACGCGAGCTCCCAAATCCAGGCTTCTTTCTGCTCCGTTCTTTTGTGTGGCTGATGGACGTGTGCTCATCTTCCCTGTTCTTCCCTATTTCCCTCGACTTCTGAACTCCAGATGGCCCAGTTTTCTTGCCCAGGCCCACTCCCAAGTCTACAGGAAAAGAAAGATGACTATGTACCCTAGGCTCCCCACTGCCAGAAGTAAGGTTTTTTCAAATGTGTCATTTGAAAAGACAGGAAGGGATCCCTCCAGTGTGTGGTGGTGGGCAAGGCTAGGATTTGGGGTGTGTTAGAGATGCCTTATTCCTGGGGAGCCGTTCTCTTCTCATGGCCTTAATCTTGTCTCCTGACCCCCAGCCTGCATATTGCTGAGTACTACCTGAGTACTTACTCTGCAAGCTGGCCCTGTTATTAAAGGTTCCCTTTCTCTAAATGGACTCTTCACCGCCCGCCCCACACCAGAATCCCTTGCCTGGTCCTTCTGCAACCAGCCCCCAGCCCCCAGTGATCATCTGTTATTTAAAGTGCTTAACACTTGGCTGTTTTGGAAAGAAGCTGAACGCCTCTCTCTAGAGAAGTTGGCCCCTCTCTGCTCAGCAGAGCCACGGAGTCTATAAAGGTATGCTGGCTCCTCCAGGAGCCACAGTCCATTTCAGAGCTTAATATCTTGGGCTGTGATGACTACATAATTGGTATGTTTAATTTCCCCTTAAATTTGAATTAATTGATCTGTGTTCTTGTGTGACAAGCAGCTTCCCCATAGAGATTTAACCATCTTTTAGCCCCTGAACAGGGCAGCTTGTTATCAGTGTCTCTATGTGGGCAACAACTTACGATTTTCACTTTAAGGTGTAGTGAAAGGAGTCGGCTTATCTTTTTATGGTGCTCCTGGTCAGACTGTTACTCTGAGTCCTAATTCAGAATCTTAGAACAAAAACCTACGTAAGGATTCAGGAGAAAGTCCTCCAAAGAATGAGTCTTTATGTTGTGCTGATTTCCTGAGACATCCCAATACATTCCAAACTTGGGTACAAGAATACTACCATGACCCCTATCCTGAATATTCATGAGCAATCCACCTGACAAGGTGCAGAGAGAGGAGGTTGGGAGAACCTCTGAACCACCAGGCCCAATGTCAGCAGTGGGCAGGGAGCACACACATCAGGAGAAGCTGGTATCCACCATTGATTGGCTGCTTTTCAAATACATACCTCCCAGGATTTGGTCATTTTGGTTTCACCCTAGGGCTTGTTAAAACCTTTTTAAAAATGTAACCTCATTCTCAGACTTCTCAAAATAATAATTCTCTAAATTTATTACCTGCTGTGAAAATAGTGTGCTATTTTGATGTCTCTGAAAATGACCCCCTTGAAGCTGTAGAGGGACAGACTGCTGGGATTTGCGGACAGGGTCGTAGCCATTTTCCCTGTTTCCTTTCTGATCTCACAGACTTTAGCATTGTTCCCTTTTAGTCTTCACCTCTGCAGATTAAGAAGCAACATTCCTTCTTAAAAGCCTAATTACATGCAGTCAGTGGGCTACCCCAATCATCTTAGCTGCCCTGCACAATATGTTTCTGCTTGGTAGTGTTCTTCCCAGGGATGGCTTCAAGGACTGAACCATAGGGCAGAATTCCAGGTGTGGGTGGCCATGGTACACTTTGAGGACTGTCCCTTGTACACACACAACAGCCCTCTGTTGACTAGTTTCCAAACATATCCTCAGAAGTTGAACTAATAGCTCAGTACATGTCTTTATCTTCTCCTGTTGGGAACCAAACCCAGCCTTGAACTTAAGAGGCAATGCACTCGATCACTGAGCTACATCCTCAACCCCTCAGGAGCTTATTGGCTAAAATGATTCCATGATTAGGCTTTACAAAAGAACTATCAAATTCTTGGCAAGTTCTGATAGGTGGAGTTTTGTGCAGAGGAAATATCCAACTATAAGAAGAGTGGGTAGGTCCACACCACTGTCCATATGTCCTCGGAGTGTTTGTAGATGAAACTCTATGGTATTTGACTTTATAGGAAATAAACTGAGTCTGGGACATAGATCCGTAACAGTAACAAAGGTGGTAAGAAAGTACTGCCTTTTCTGCATTTGGTCACATGTGACATGTTTGTTTACAAGAAAGCATTATTGTATATTCAGGTATCACCTTGAAGTCTTAGAAAGTGCTCTGGGAGCATGTCCACCATAGTGGCCCTGAGCCAGTGTTAGTGTAGAAGTTCAAGACATCCATGCTGGAGCCAGTCAAGTCAGGATCCAGTACACGCTGCTGCTGGCTGGCTGAGAAGCATTGGCAAGTGTCTCGCCCTCTCTGTGCTCATGTTTCTGATCTGTGAATGGAGATGCAAGGGTACACATTCAGAGTTGTGAGGATTCGGCACACCCACACAGGGTTGTTAGCACAACATGAACCCTGTAGAAGCCCTTATCTCATTGGTCTGTGGAGTCAAGTGCTGTAGGGAGGAGCATAAGTGGAGGCAGTGAGCAATGAGGAGGACTGAAACTCAGTGGTCTGCTCCAGATGTGGGGAGGTAGAGGCAAGTGGAGCCCTTCCAGGCTGGCTGAATGGAGCTTCTGGTTCAGCTTAAAATCCGTCTCAAAAAAAAAAAAAAGTGCCATTGGGATTAGAAGAGATGAGAATAAAACTCACTACGAAAATGAATAAAGCTATCAAACCATTCTCCAAAACGGTGGAGAGCAACTGAAGAGGACACCCAACCACTGACCCCCCAACACACACTTGCGCGCAGACACATACACATGTACACACATGGAACCTTGTCATTGCTACATCATCAGGGGCCCAGCTATTGATTGCATCACTTCCTTTTGACCCTAAACAGCCAACAAACAATTCCCATCAGAATTGGGTCAATTGATCAACGCAAGGCTAGTTTTCAAAAGAGGAAGTGTTTCTTTCTGTCCACGAGGGTACTGTCATCTGGAGACTTGCCTGGGGACTCTGTGGGCTTCTGTTCCAAGGGGAAGGGCAAAGAAAGCTATGCAGGGGGGTGTAGGATGGAGACCTGGATTGCAGGGTCAGGCTCTGCCACACCTGCCCCTCCCTGGACTCTACTTGGCTCACCTGAAAAGGGACATGAGTAGATTCAGCTTTGTTCTGACACTGTAAAACCATGACTAGAGAGTAGAGGACATCCTGCCTTCTCTCACAAAAGCCCCCAGAGCCTTCATGATGCGGCAGAGCTGTGAGCTCTGAGTGCCGAGGCCCTGGGAATCCAGATGGTGTTCACATGGGGCCATTTCCACCCTGGTGACTCTGCACAGCTTAATTATCTCAGTGAGCATCTCCAGGGTGCTCATTTTCCTTTCCTTCCAGGGATGCTTCTCAGATCCAAATCCCAGCAGCACCCTTGGAGATGAGGAAATTCCCTTATTGGGGTGATTGATAGAGACTAATGCTTCAAATTGATAAACAATTGATTGCAGCCTGAATTGTTGCACCCACCCCTCTTGCTGCTCACTTTGGTGACTCGGATACCCATCCAATGAGATGTTGGTGTGGGCTTCACCCAGGCCTAGAGCATGTAGTCTGGATCTGTGTGGACTAGGAAAAGCTGTAGACCTCAACACCTAAATGCAAGCAGGCATCATTCGCCTGAACACACTGTTCTATACCTCCACTCCTTCAAGGAAGACAGCACTATTTGAGATGTACCGCAAGGCCTGATGGGTACTTCCATCTGAGAGCATCTCCATCTTTTCCAGACCACCAGTGGGATTGTTCCATACGTGAGGGTTGGTTGTGGGTAGGCAACAAATCCTCATGGATTTGTATGGTTCACATTTCTTAGGGTTAGTGTACCAAATTTCTGTTTCCCAAATCATTTCCTTACCATTTTCTCTTCAAATCTACTACTGTAGAGGACTGTTAGCACAAGGTGATATATGCACAGAGAAGAAGTGAAAGCCAAGAAATGACGAGATGCTCAAGTGAGTGGAGGGGGGTAAAGGGCTATGGTTTCAGAGCCACCACATTCCATTAATAACAGAGACCATCTTGTGAATGTGCTTGTGGCAAGGTACCCAGCATGGTCCCCTTAGGTGTTGCTAGTAGTCTCCCAGTCACCAGAGGTTCCCTGGTCTATCCAAGAGACTCTTCCCTGCTTCTCTATGCTTCTCTAATCTTGAGAGACTTCTGAGTCATCAGAACCTCATATGTGACTTTTGAAGCTCAGGTGGCCCCTCTGTCTCTATATAGAGTTGGCTGTCTGCAGGGCTCAGCTCTTCCACAGATGTTCAAGTCCCTGATACACAATGACGCGGTATTTATGTGCATCCTGCACATACCTTCCTCATGTACTAAATCATCTCTGTGTGATGCAGGATTCCCATCACAATCTCAAGACTGTGGCTGGCAGTGGTTCATAAACTTCACTGTCAGTAATAATATTAAGGGGAAAAAAAAACTATGAATGTATTCAGAGTAGATGCATTTTTTTCCTCAGGTGGCTTTGATCTGAGTTTGGTTGGCTCTATGGAAGGCCAATTCCACAAGCTCACCTTCAGGTTTGCAGAGGGTAGTGGTGAAGCAGAGACCAATGGAATTCCCCAGATATGCAATAACAACAAAAACAAACCAACCAAACAAAAACCTCTGGCAGAACACTGATCTTGTAGTCATAATCAAGTGATAGGATGAAGGTTGATACCCTGTTCTTCCCCATGAACAACCTGAGGTTATCCGGGCTATCTTCCAGCCATTGCCATCAGACCCCTTAATAGGTGGTCTCTGCCGGTTCACACCAAGTCAACGGGCTTTCTTTGCTATTTACCGTAAATAAGTCTGTCCTCATTGCCCTGCTGAACACCACTTCTGACCAGAATCTTCCTAGAAACTTTGCTCCCATTGCTCCATCCACAGGAACACGGGTCATGCAGACTAGGTTTAATATTGGCCTAAGCAGGGCTTACTTATGAAGGGAAGCTGCTACCAAAAGCAATCACATGATGCACACTGTCCAGCAGCACCAGAGTTGCTACGGATTACCTGTGCCCCAGCCTTCCTTCACACAGCATCGGAGATTTTAGCCCATGTTGATTTTGGATGATAATCTATCCAGGAATGGCACCAAGCTTGGCTTTGTTTGAACCACCTCAGCTGATGATTGCTGTGGAAGCTAACCTCAAGAACACTTAGCCTGTCTTGACCCTGAGGGCACACACATCTGAGGGATGATGAGGCATTCCAGGGTGAAGGCCAGAGAGACGATCCCAGCTCCCTGCAAGAACAACTGGTGTGCCCAAGGAATTAGTACAGAATGAAAGAACATTTGGTGTCTAGAAAATCTGGTAGACCTCAAGTCTGGCTAAGAACAAGAGTTATCTAACCCTGACCTACATGCTAGCTCTGAATCCTAGTCTCTTTTGGACAGCCCCTGTGCTAAGGAAGGCTTCTGTATTCGTAAACCATCATAAAATGGAAGATTATGTATGTGAGGGCCACCCTTTTCAAGGTTGCCGATCTATGCTGAGGACCATCCTCCATCTTGAAAGCATGAACTAGCTGAGATCCTTCAGTTTCTGACCAGTTGGTGGAGTCATCTATTTTGGTCTAGCCTTTACCACCACAAGATAACAGATGGCCAGTCCCAGTAGTGTTTTCAGTGACTTCTAAGATTTCAGAATTCTGTGTCACATCTCTGGGACATAGAAGTATATACTTGATTTTAGTTTCTGGTGCTTTACTTGCTGTTTGTCAGTTTTAACTGGCACTCGCTCTTTACAGACATGAGAAGAACTTGAGAAGGAAGGAAAATGTATACCTCCCCACCACCCACTCACTCCCAGCAAATCACAACAATGAAGCTTTCCTAAAGTGTCACCTCAAGACTTCCATTTGGGAGCAAATAAAGTGGCTATTTCCAGTATGTCCTCCGACTGAATTTCAGCCCCATAAAATCAGTGTGACCATCTCTCAAGACATTCCATTCTGCTCTCGGGTTGCTAGCCCCAGCTTCTCTCCAGGTTTGGAAAAGATGAATCTATTTATTTTCCTATCTGTCCATGGAGTTGACAGCAGGATGTGTGCATAGTTTAAAATGTATGCACAAGTTGTTAACAGGGAGAAGAGATGCTAAGATGTTTTTTCTACTACCTGGAAGTCATGGTTACTGAAGATGCTATCCTCCAGGGCCCTGTTTCTGTGGTGCATATGTAACCAACAGCTTAAAGGTGCCAACATTTTATAGCGGGGCTCTGAATTTTCTAAATATCTGATCTTAAGGATGCCGAGACTGCAGCTCAGATAAGGAACCAAGGAAAATGGCCAGGTGTTTCTTGATTTGTTATCCGTGCTGTTGTGTGGAGCTGTGCAGATGGGGTGTGTCCAGTCCCCCCTGCCCTCACCTCCAGCAAGGTCCAGTTCCTCTGATCCTTCTCCATAGGGTTTTACTGCCCATGCCAGGTGGATCCTTGCCTTCCTCCTTGGCTGGCTCCCTGTGACTGCTCTTTTCTACAGTGGCCTCTCTGGTAGACTCTACAGGCTTTGGCATTAGCAAAGACAAGTACTCTGTTGGGGCAGGCCACAGGTCTTGTTTGGGAGTAAGATGACACAAGCTCGGTAGATCAGTGCAGGGGGAACACACAAAGGGACATGCTCCCTCCAGGCAGCTTTTCTAACCACCTTGCATCTCTTTGCATCTAGCAGAAAGCAGCCTTGAGGCTCTGGGGCAAACCATCGGCTCCAGTTTCTTCCTGGGGCCAGGGGTCTTTTCCCTCAAGTCCCACAGGCCTCCCACATTAACATGACACTGCCGGGTGAGTGCAGGCTGGGAGCAGCTTCCACCAGCTGAACCCTCTGATCCCCAACTCACTGGAGAGTCTGGCTTTGGGATTTTGGCAAGAAGGCCTATTGCCCATGGGGTCAGCATGAATAAAGATTTCTTTCTTTCTTTCCTTTTTAAAAGTCAAACATCAACTGAAACTCTTCCCAAAGCGCCCACTGCCCCCTTCTCCCCCTCCCCCCTCTCCCGCTCCCCGCGCTCTCCTCTCTCTCTCTCTCTCTCACACACACACACACACTCACACTCACACTCACACTCCTCCTTCTCTTAATATCTCCTCACCTGAGAAAATCTACTCTGTAAAATTTGAACACCAAATCCATTCTAAAGCAGTCGTATCATTTTGGAAGTCTGTCTGCCCAACTTTGTCATTGGGACAGACAGACCGAAGGCCACATACTTTTCAAACCTTGGTTGCAACACGCTTGCCCCATTTTGAAACTGTCTTTCTCCAGTGTAGAAAAAGGAAAATCTATTTGATAAAGTGGCACTCAGGCCAGTTTATCTTGTAATATGGCTTTCCCTCACTGAGTCTATTGATTTTCTTAAATTAATGTTTACAGAATGCTACTGAATTTTGCTCAACAGAACGTTGTTCTTTTGTAGCTTTGTTTTAAAATAGAAGGGGGTTGGGGAAAGACAGGGTACGGACTACTATGCCATATGTTCTTTTGCTTAAACCAAGGAAACACAGCCCCTCCCACCCCTTGTGTGTGTTTTTAAACGGTTCCTAAGAGTATTTATTCTTTAGATGTTTAAGTAGCTAAATGCCTAGTTAGGAAATAGGTTCACTCTTGGGGCCCCACATTACATGAGTATTAAAGTAACTGAATCCTCTGAGGGGCCTGAAACTTGAATGTTCCCTGCAGCATCAGAGGGAGGGAGGGGGGACTCAGGCCTAATCTTAGTTCCTGTGACAACCTCCCTTTAGTCTGCTGTAACTCTGGAGGCTGCCTCCTTCTGCACCCAGGTAGAGAGAGCATCCAGAACATCCTAATCAAATTTACATGCCATTTGGCCCTTTGCTGAGAACTCAAAACAGGAGGCCTTACTCTTAGATCACTACCGTGCTCAGAGCTAATACATACTCAGTCTGTAAAGATGACTCAAAACTGGCTCTTCCCAAGGAAAAACACACTTCCATCCAGTCTCTGACGCTACAGAAGGTGAGACTTTGAGTCCCACTTATGAAATAAGCAAAATAAAACACAAAGGATCTTTCTCCATGTATTGGCCCAGCCAATAATATCACCCAAGCAGACCCCAAACCAGGCTTTGCACATGCTTATTAACCATGGGGGGATGCTTCACAGGAGGCAGAACTCTGAAGTTTCTGTCCACCATTTTACTTGGGTTTGCCTTCCCACGCACATTCCCTGAACAGAGAAGGTGCTGGAATAGAATCCCACAATACACCAATAGCATCCGGAACCTCCTAGTCTTCTGAAAGGTGGGGGAGTCTGGGCTGTCCACACAGCACAACTGCATGCATGGCTGACATCATGTGACCATATATCATAGGTCCATGATTTCTCTTTTCTGCTCCTGGCAGGAGTTAGGGTGACCAAGAAAGAGGCAAGGAGCACAGTACCATATCTGTATCTGTTCTGGCTGATAGTCTTTGTGAAGAGTACAGCCCCATCTGAGTTCATCCATCTAAGCCCACTCTTGAGCAGTACAGGTCCCCAGCTTACACCACTGCTGTCAGGAGACAGGCCTCTCCTTGATCAATATTTACTTAACAAACAGCAGGGATGGGCTGAGTTTGTTTAGAGGGATCATGTGCCCACCAGGGTGAATGGCTCAGAAAGAACTTCAGTGTTTGTCTCTTTCTGGGACCTTTGTGTCCCAGGCATGCCCATGTGGGGGAGATAGATGCCCTTCCTCTTCTGAACTCTTCCAAAGACATTCAGAAGTCATCTGGGAAATGCCTTGGTGTCTCTGCTTGGTGAACTGTTCATACGTATAGAGGGGTCATGGTGTGTATTTAGTTTTGAAGGACATTTCAGAGTCTGATTTTCTCAGTACACCTCTGTGCAGGTGACACATTATGGAAAGGGCCTGAGGATTAACTAAGAGTAAGTGTATCATTCATATATATATATATATATATATACACACACACACACACATATGGAAACACACATGTGCATGTAAAATATATTCAAATATATAACTATATGAAGATTTTCAGAGCTGCCTAGCCAGCCCTGAGCCTCAGATGTATTTAATTCTCCTCTTAAATACAATTCAGCGGTGCCGCCCAAGTTGAGACCACTTTTCTTTCAACTTGCGATTGTTTGCCAGCTCCAGTCCCTGTGACTTGGAGGCATCAGTGGCTAGTTTGATGGGTTTTGTTTCAGTCAGTGGGGAGGGTCTGGGGATGCTGGGGTGGGGGAGTTATTTATTTATTTGATTTGGTGAGTCCCGGAGTTGTAGAAAGCTGTCTGAAATATTCATGCAGAATGGTCTGAGAAGCTGGTTTCTGTTTTGTTTACTGCACAGTAGAACAGCCACAGCGGATTAGTTCTACAATACCCGCAACAAAAGCCCAACAGCTGATGCATGTGATGTTAGAGGTGACAAAACAGTTCAAGTATGCTGCTGGCTATGGGCAAGCCGTCAGCAGATGCAGACAAAGGCCTGTGACAAGAATAACTCTCTCCAAGGCGAGCAGTGAAGAGTATCCAAAATACCAGCACCCTTTTCTCCTTGACATTGTCTTCTCGAAGTCAGCATTTTATTGCCCTTTTATAGTATTAAAAAAAAAGAAAGAAAGAAAGAAAAAAAAAAGTGGGGAAGGAAGAAGAAAGAAAACCCACACGAGAATAGATTCACCAAAATACAAGCGGGGCTCTCTGTTCATCCCCTCTCAGCCACTCCTGTCAACCTTACACGTGTCTTCGGTTTTTATGTTGAAGTTAGCTTAAAAGATAAAGTGTCAAAAACATCTTCCTTCCTAAGATTGAAATCTATTGATAGGCTGAAGTGGCATTGGGCGGTGGGTCTTGGGGAAGGGCTGCAGTGGGAGGGGGACAATGCTTGACTTGTTTTCTATCCACTTCAGTAAAAATGCTTCCATTGGTGAGCTGAAGCCAGTGGGCCAGTTTTTGAAAGGGATCAAGAGTGGAGGACTGTCCACGGGGACCTGAGCAAAGGGCAGGGTTATGGTTCCCCCCACACCTCCCCTGCAAGAGGCCAGTGAGTGAGCTGAGGGATGCTTCAGAGGTGTAAAAATATCAGCTTCTCTGTCTCCAGAAAACAGGGGAGTCTGTCTTCTTTTTAACCTTTGTAATCCCCTCTATTCTCTGTGACATTCATTCAGCTGCCAAGAGCGTTTGGCAAGGTTTGGGCCAGCGAGCACACTTCCAGTGACCGCTAACCTTGGTATGTCCTGACACTTATGATGAGTGTCTGCAGGACACAGAAGGCAGGCAGCCTGCTATGTCGGGCTTTCATTATGGACTGCAGAGACTGGGGACAGCCAGTTTAATAAAACAAATCATCCTTGAAGGTAAAGCAACTGGGAAGAGGAGGAGGAAGACAGGAGGGGGATGTCTTTGCCACTCAATCCTATGAGAGAGAGAGAGAGAGAGAGAGAAAGAGAGAGAGAGAGAGCAAAACATCCACCCAGCCAGCCCACTGCATGTGTGTGCTGCCCTGCCCAGCTGTGGACTAAACAGATATGAACTCCTTTCTTCCTCTGGAAGCCCACAAGCCACTGGCTCACTCTGATCAATAAGCAAGAACAAATAATCGGGATGGGGTTGGTGGATGCTTGTTGGCCATCTCCCTTCCGAGTGGCCAGTGTACTCAAGTACCTCATCATGAGTCTGTTTTCTAAATGTCAAGGCAAGACTATTTGGGGTGAGGCTCCTAGGCCGGGATGCCTGTTATCAGAGCAAAGTTTCCACTGTCCCCTCCTGAAGAACTCCTGGCCAAGCAGCTCCCACAATAGCCTCCTAGGTCTGCCAAAGACTTTGGAAGCCTTTTGTTTTTCCCTGTGGCATGTCCAACGGCCTGGCCTCCCCCTCCCCCGCCCCGCCCCTGCATTGTCTTGCATTCCAGCGACTTGATTGACTGTTGCACCTGATGCTGAGGAGACTCAAGGGTTCACTGTAGAGATTGCTGGGTTCTATTAAAAGAAACCCAGACACGGGGTTACGTGTCACTAAGGGCTTCTCTGCAGATGTTTATTAGTGATTGGAAAGCCATTAGGTGTGAGGAAGTGTATAACACACAGGCAATACCATGTCCCTAATCCTGAACCCTGAGGCCTCCCCCCAAACATCAGAAAGATGCTACCTTCCTCCAGTAAATGAAGGTGGGGGAAAGGTTCTGAGCACAGAGCCAGCCGAGGGAGGCTCTTTGTTTTTGTGGGTGAGATCTCTCTATCTGTGGGCAGAATACCTAGGCATTCTCTCAGAATAGCCACTGTTACCCCTGCCATCTGCAGCCACCATCAAAAGAGGAGCTGTTCCAGCATCCGAGGATCTCCAAGAAGCTTTTACCCACACAGTCCTGAGTGCACACTGCCCAGAGCAAGCACTAACTTAGCAAGCTACTTCATCTCGCTCAAAGAGGACCCCATTCCCAAGAACGGAACCAGCAGCCAGTAACTCTCTTGATTCATTTTTCTTTACATTAACGTTACTGGCTCTGTGCACATGGTTTTCCTCAGTTATAGAGACATAGCCGGGGTTGGGAATGTGTTGCCTCACATGAGTCAACCAGCCTTTGTAAAAGCTTTAAAGCTTGATGGGGGTGCTCAGGAAGGTGGAGGCAGGATGGTCACAAGTTCAAGGTCATCTCTGACTACATGCTGAGTTTAAGGCTAGCCAGAGCCACATGAAACTCTGGGTCAAAAAGAAAGAAAGGAAGAAAGAGAGAGGGGGGGAGGGAGGAAAGAAAGAAAGAAGGAAGGAAGGAAGGAAGGAAGGAAGGAAGGAGAAAGAAAATATAAACTAAAACTAAATAGTGGAAACGCATGCAGAAGAGACCAGCATGTTTTATCAGAAAGATGTCTTAGTTCACCTGCATCTTTATTTCATGATTTCTTCATTTCAGCAGATCTCATAGGTTTTTCATGCGTAAAATGGTGTTTTCTGAGATCTGTGTTACTTAAAACTATATCTTTTCGTTAATTTGGAGTTTTTTTTGTTTGTGTGTTTTGGTTTGGTTTGACTTGGCTTGGCTTGGCTTGGCTTGGCTTGGCTTGGCTTGGCTTGGCTTGGCTTGG
>JADRCH010000057.1:4040914-4055238 GCA_019843965.1 Rhynchomys soricoides
GGCTTGGCTTGGCTTGGCTTGGCTTGGCTTGGCTTGGCTTGGCTTGGTTTGGTTTGGTTTGGTTTGGTTTGGTTTGGTTTGATGTAGTGGTACTGAGGATCAAACCCAGGGCCTCATGCAGGCCAGACAAACACTGTGCCACTGATCTGCACCCAGCTCTGGGCTTTCTTTCCTCAAAGCCTTGCGGGAGAATATCAGTAGACTACAGAGCATGATGGGATGGAGCAGAGGGGGAAGGTCTCCTCATGAATGACAACAGTGTTTGGGGAAAAATAAAAGTCCTTTCACCGAACATGTAGGTGACACAGACTAAAGACCTGGGCTCCCCAGCTAGGTCACCTCATGATGAGGACAGCACACTGAAACCAGTTGCAAGGGGGTGAGGAGTCAGACACAGTAGAAGAGCTGTCACAGGGCGGCTGGCAATGGTGACCTCAAGAAATGAATGTTTAGAAACAGGACAAGACCCTTCAGCTAAGGCTGATGGCCTCTGAGAACTGGAGTAGGGACTTGGCACAATTCCTGAAGTCCCTCTGGCCTCAGTAGAGACCTAAACTACCCTTCCCCCTCCAGAGCTCCTGCTGTTGTAGAATTATCTAGACAAGTCTGCTCCTGACAGCTTCCACAAGGCCCTTCTCCCTGGCCCTGGCTGTGTGTATAGGCAGGGTGAGGGTTGGCCTTGTCCTTGGAGTGGGTGGGGCATCTGGCTTACTCACTCTTTCTAGCACTCACACCTGGGTCTTTCAGAGCCTCTCTGTCTCTGGCAACTCTAGGTTTGTTGTTGAAGGACGGGTCTCCATTGAGGTTCTGTTGCCAGCAGCCAGCGAGAGCACACAGTTTGCACCACTGATCTTTGTATGTGTTAGCATTTGGCTGCAGACCTATGCCCAGCCACATGGCCTCTCTCAGTAAGGCCCATTTGCTATGACTTGTCATTGGGTGGGAACAGGATGCTCCCTCCAGGAAATCCGCATGTGTGCAGGTGCTTCCACGGAATCTGTGTGGCTTCTCAGCAGACTGGTGTTTGTCCAGCCAGGGAGAAGGGGTCCTTGCTGTGCTTCCAGTTAGCTCCAAGCTCTGTCCCGACAGGCCAACATAAACGCTTCGGGAACATTACTCAATACCTTCCTCTTTATTTCTGAGACAGGGTCTCAGTGTAGCCCTGGCTGGCCTGGAGCTTACAGAGATCCAAGTGCTCAGATTGAAGATGTGGGCCATTGTGCCTGGTCTAGACTCTAGATTGGGGCCTTTCTTTCCTTTCCTTTTCTTTCCCTTCCCCCCTTTCTGGAAAGTTACTAATTTCCCTAAAGAACAATTGGCTAGCTATTGGAAGAAATGAGAAATTTAGGGCCATCCAGTGATTGTTTTAGTTTTCCATGTTGCCTACCATTCGTTCATGTGTATGTATATATGCTCATATGTGTACATATATCCAAGTATATGCCCACTACACCTGTTGAGAAAAGGCAGAGAGGAAGGCTCTGCACTTGTTCTTGGACAATCATCTCCCTGTTGCTTCAGTAACTGGCATTTCTGAACTGCAGTGAAGGTCTTTCTGTGAGGATAGATGTGCCTACACATATACCACCATGCATTTATGTCCTCAGGCATATGAACTTAATGTAAAAATAAAATCTCACTAACCTGTGCTGGGAAAGTGATTAATTTGTGCAATTATTTTATGAATCCATCCATGCTGAAGTGAGCACAGATGGGCCATACTTTACTGTGAGTTACTTCTAAAGAATGCTAAGTATTCTTCTCAGAGTCAACAAGTCACACTATTTAATTCACCAGAGAGGACAGACAGACAGACAGACAGACAGCTCACATATGTTAATTGCTATGGAAGCAAGAGCTTGACAAATAGAAATTCCAAAAGGATGATTTGGGGAATGATAATCTTGGAGTAGAATGGCCTTGAATGAGTCCTTCTGATCCCTCCATGCCTCTGAGGTATCATTGAGACAATAACACCTTACACAGAGGTTGGAAGAATGGAATGACATTCACTATGTAATGTAACATGGTACCCAACACAGTAAACACTCAGTATGCGTTAGCTTTGATAACAGGGATCAATTACACAAACCACTGTCTAAGGAACTATTCTAATGCCCAAGCAAATGTAGTAACTGGGGGTTCAGCTTAAGTTTCACAGCTCAGGCTTTTGTGCTGTTATCTTACCCCTTTATAACACTGACTGTTTTAATAAACAATTGAGCACCCAGGCAACAGTTCTACAACACACACAGGAAACCGACTGTAAAGATTCTTCATTGAAGTTAGGGGTTTACTTTATGTTGAAGCCCTACATGTATTGTTCTATTCGGAGAACACATTATTTTTTATAATGGAAGTCAAAAGGAGAGAGGAATCAAATTCTGAAAAAGGAGTTTGCAAGTTTCTTCTAAAACAGACCTGCTTAACCACGTGAGGATGTGGGTCTCTTTTCTCTACTGTGGCGTTCCACGGTGAAACCCTGGTGTTGTCGGGTCCCATGTATCCTCTGCGCATGTCTCCTCTGAAACCCACGGAGCAGCCGCCGTCTATCACAATGCTGCTATATATAACAACTCCACACAAGAGAATAGAGGCCGGCCATTTTTAGAAAATGCAGGTGCCGTCTAAAGCCCCCTTCTGAGAGTGCGGACTTAGCTCAGTTTCCTTTGAAGAACTGCAGACTTGAAACTGAAAACTTTATTAATACCATTGTCTCTTTGTATCAGCAGGTTCCAGAGAGATTCCTGGAAGTTGCGCAGATCACGTTACGGGAGTTTTTCAATGCCATCATCGCGGGCAAAGATGTTGATCCTTCCTGGAAGAAGGCCATTTACAAGGTCATCTGCAAGCTGGATAGTGAAGTTCCTGAGATTTTCAAATCCCCTAACTGCCTACAAGAGCTACTTCACGAGTAGAGATTGCAACGCTCTTTTGAATGTATGGATAGAAGAAGTCCCCCTTGGACGTCCAACTTCTCTGTGTCTAGATTTTGGTTTTATATATTTGGGGGGGGGGCATGGATATATGTGATGTCAGCTGGTGGTTCCTGCTCATCCTCTGGGTTCCTTTGTTTTTCCTCATCACAAGGGGATGGGTATCCTTCTACACCTTTAGTTTACTTTTGCCCAAGGCCCTTAATATTTGGAGACTTAGGGTTGGTTTTCAGGAGAAGGGAATGTCAGCCTGTGTAAAGTGTACAGGAGCTGTGGAGTGAGCCGGTGACTGCGACACAGCTCACACGCATACCCGGTGCTGTGTCTCCTGTTTCTAGGGTTAAGAAGTTCTAGAAGAACCTGAGGAAAGCACTTCACACACTGGAATACCTTGTTTGGTTTGAACCTGATAAGTAACCGTTTCTTACACATTTAAACCAATGCCCTCGGCAGCTGGGTAGCTCACATCTCAAAAAGTACCCTCAGAGGACAGATTTTTAGAAAGAGCGTCACCAAGTCCTTTGTAGGAGAAATGGCGTAAACCCCCAGACCCAATTTTGTCCAAAACTGACTCTCTTGAGACGAGGCTGGGAATGCACAAAGGCTGACCCGCTGTCTCTGTGAACTTGAGAACAGGCTCTTGGTGAGATGTGAGCTCGGCCCTGTCGACTTAGAGGAAACCCCCGCGCTTTGTCTCTAGTTGCTATTTACTTTGCTTCAGATATTAAAAGGCATGTACTTTTCAATTGTACCCTTTGCTTGATTCCTCTTTAAATGCTTAGCATTGCTGCTGCTGCTTAACCCTCTTTCTTCCCCTAAACACTAATTTCTGGATACTTTTCTACAGTAAGGGATTAAGAAATCCCACTGACCATGAAATCCTTGCCTACTCTTGGAGCACGCTGGCAGCTGCTAGTGGACCCGACCTTTACTTCCTGCGTTCCTGTGAGGACATCACGCAGGAATGGCTCATTTGCATCTGGGTATGGAGGGTGGTTGTCTGTCTCTTCCCTCTGGGTTATAATATCTTAAAGCAGCCGACGATGTCTCTTCTACTACAGAAGCTAATATTCACCCAAGTGTGTACAATAGCTTAGTTTGGGGTTACCCAAGAAGACACAATTCCAGCATACTGAGAAAGCTAGCTGCTCTTTCTCCCACTCTCAGATGGCTCTTCCCAACCCCCAGGTTTTTGATGATGATGATGTACCACCTCCTACACTTGCATTTAAAATGCTAACTATCACTTGAGCTTGTTTTCTTAGCTGGATTTTTGTGAACAGTGCAGTAAACAGCACTGTTCCCTCTAATAGTGTGATCCAGGCCCCTACTGCCCCTTAGGTAATCTGATGTGCACACTGTAAAAATGACACAGCAACAGATCTGGTATTTAAAACATAAAGGATGGAAGTGCCATTTTCCCTTAATTTCTTTAAAATAAAAATCAGCATTTGACTTTGGAGGACTTGGGTCAGCCCTTGTGACTGTCTAGCTGGCTGCAACGCTGTAATTCAACATCATTTATAAATTCTGCTGATGGGCAGGGATGTACGAACACAATTATTGTCAGCACAAAGCCTTAAAACCTGCTGACTTCAAGCTAAACAGTGAAGCCCTGCGAGGCCCAGCATCTTCCGGGAGAACAGAAGGCCCCGGTGATATGGACACAGCATGGATTAGCATGCTCAACGCTGTCCACTCACTACAGTGGCATCTCCTAATGCTCACGCACCCATTCATGAATAGATAATTGTGAGAATATATTTGTTAGTTTTCTGGCTGTCTTTAAAACAAACAAACAAACAAGCAAAAAAGCCCAGGTAGTCGATCACACCGATAAGATAAATGTTACAAATTAAACAGCAGGACCAGGAGCCCAGTCGCCACAAATTATGGAAGTCTTTGACGAGCTGTGTTTGGCCTGGGGCCCCATGGTTCCTGCAAGGGTCCAGCAGGGTCCTGGCTGTTCTGGGTCACATGCCAATCAGATCTCCCCCCCATGTCACCTGTTGTAAGGTCAAAGGTGAAGCTGCAGTGTAGTCACCTGGGTAGACAGGTTGCTAGGTATCTTTGTAATCTGGGGCAAATGAATATTGATTCTAGACTTAATCTCTATTTTAAAAATATTGTTTTCCTCTGCCTTTCTGGTTTAAATAGACAAATTTAGCAAAAAAAAAAAAAAAAAAAAAAGTTTTCTACTGAATGTCAGTGCCCTTAGCTACCTAGACTCTCAGTGTTCTCTGAGGCTGGAGATGATCTCACTCTGTCAGCATGAGGGCAGACAGACAGCTCGATACCAGAAGCAGGTCTCCATAGCTTTGCACTGAGGTGATTGCTCCCGGTACAGCCACTGGACCACGAGTCTCCCATTAAGATGGTAAAGGACAGAAGCCTGTCTCGCAATACTCCTACCAAGCAGTTAGTTCTTAAATAAAACAAAACCACCAAATAAATAAATAAATAAATAAATAAATACCTAGTATTGTTCACATATTACTTCAGCTCTCACCAAGTGAAAACCACTTTGTGCACAGGAGAAAGTTAACTTTTCAAGGTGGGAACGTGGGGACCAGTTCTAAATTCTGTGTTGCAATTCCACGTGCCACTTCTTTTATGCTACCCTGTATTATTTTTGTGTGTACACTCAAGGTGATAGTCTGTGCCTAGATCTAAACTACACCAGCGTGAGGATTTAAAAAAAAAATCCTTCAAAAATACCAGTTCTTTCCCCCCACAAGTACAGTTGTTCTTGTGCCTTCTGTGGCTTTCTGTCTCGTTTCTTTTTACTTTATTTCCAGCTACAGCTGCAATAAACACTAATTTTTTTCCAGCTGTTTGACATGATGTTGATAGCTATGCATATTTTGCGTCTTTTAAAACAAAGCGGGAGAATAATGTTTTTGAAGAAGAGAAATTTTTAGAACAGTTTGATACACCGCAAATTATTTTTTTCCTCAACTGTCTGAGCAGCATTCGAGTTTTTGGAGATTCTTGTAGAAGCCAATTTTTTTGTAACTGTGGTGTAGCTCTCGTGTATTATTAGCCTAATGAGAGGAACTATAGAAGCAATATTTCATACCATGTGCAATGTGTGTGCAGAAGTGTGAGCGTGAGCACGCAGGCACACACATGTAAAAATATACATATGTATGCGTGTGAAGTGGAAAGCTTACCTTTTCTTCTCTAGACTTAAGAACTTATTTTAGGCATTTGTTATGTTTTGTGAAAAGAATGTTCTATTCACACCAACACAACACTTACTTCTTCCTGCTCTCTGGCTGTTCAGTGGAGGTGTTTTGCATTAATGGTAAAATTTTGTGGAAGATGTTAGGACCTAGTAATTAGTTCAGTGAACATTCACCCCGTATTCCTGAAGTTTTCTTTGTGCCTCTGAGTGTTACTTAATTGAAATATTTTATGTTTGAAGAATCCTTGTTACTGTGCTAGGAATATGGGTGGATATCATTTTAAAAATACTAAAAACATCAAAAACACTAAAGCAAAGGGGAACTTTTATAAGGAAATGTAAATATTTACCTCATGGCCGATGTTACGGAAACATGAGATCTTAATAAATAGCTACAGTCTCACAGCATCTGTTGAATTTATTAGGGACACTACAGTGACCGTGCAGGCAGTTGAAAGGGTTCTCAAAAGCCCTGCTCTCTACTTGCAAAAGATAACAGTCTCTCTCTATCAGAGGTCAAGGGCAAGGGTACAGGCATCTCTGTAAATCTATGACATTTCTTTTCTGCGTCCATGAAGACATTTAGTAAGTAATTCCCCATGTCCCCACACACATGCAGGTTAATATCCATTACTTAGTTAAAGAGTTTGGGGGGAGGGTTAATCATAGACTGCTCCCCAAAAGCAACCATAAATTAATCAAAGCAAGAGTGGTTTACAGATATCCCCCAAAGCAGCAATGTGTGTAAGGATGTGAACAATCTCTTTGCTGTGTGTATTATAGAGAATTCATTGGTGTGAACAGCACAACCGTTTCTTCCTGGTGTAAACTCTGTGTCTGCAGATTACAGCGATGTTTTCAAAGGCTCCCTCAGAAAGTGTAACGGTTGGTTTGTGTCACTGCATCACGCTTACACTCGAGGAAGCTCAGCTTTGCCTCTGTAGATCTGTTGGTTTTAAACCATCTAAAACACTAAAGTTAAAATGCTCCTCTTCAGAGTTGTGGTCCAAACTGGTGTTTAATCTTTGCATCCTTTTGAATGATCCTTCTAAGACTAAGTGGAAGTAGGTGGAGTTTGAGTCTTCTGAGCTGAGCACTCTCTCAAATCAGACACCCCCTAATGTGCAGACACATAAACGAGCAGGCAAATGGTTGGCCTGTCTTTGGGGAAATGGATTCACTAGAATTTTTTTTTAATAACCAATTCCTCTGCATATGAGGTGGGGGAGGAATAATGCATTTTAAAGTTGTATGCTGTCACTTCAAATTTAGGGAAAAAATTGATGTCTTTGGAGTTGGTGTCAGCTCTCTAGAAGGGTCAAAACCACAGCTTCCCCCAACATTGTCCCAGTCATTTCTCATATGTATATAGTATAAACCGTGACAAACACTGCCTTTATATTATTTAGCAATATGTTGTAAATAGCATTATGAAGCTCTTTTTTTGTAATAAAGACCCTATGATTTGAATATAGTACAATAACTGAACTGATAAAGTCAATTTTTGATTTTTTTTTAGCTAGAGGCAATTTCAATTGTGCATTTTTGTTATTGTCTATTGTTCTGAAGACTGCATAATTTATTGGTTTAATTTATCCTAATTTATTTGATGAAGGTGTACAATTTTGTATTACCAAGGATGTACTGTAATATTAATTGATAGGATTAAAAACAGTGAGACTCCCTGTCCATATTCAAAAGAAAACAAAAAGGTGCCGTAGACAATTGATTTTAAAGTAAAAAGTTAAACAATTTAGTTTGGCAGCTACTAAATTTTAAAACAAGGAAAAAAAACCTAAAGGACAATGTTGTTGTGGGTGGGGGGAGGGTTTCCGTTGTGTGTTTTAAGCTTTTCTATATTCTCCGAACTTTGACCGTTTGCTTTGTACCACTAAAGGGTGCAGTAGTCCAACTGCCTTGTGTGCCTTCCATCTTCTCCTAAACTGAATGTATGTGCAGTATATATGCAAGCTTGTGCAAAATAAAATATACATTACAAGCTCATGGCATTCAATTGGTTTTTTTGTTCTCGTTTTTGTTTTTGTTTTTTTCTGAAAATGTGGGGCATTTTGTTTTCAGACCTAGACGGCTTCAGGCAAATATCGGGTAGCTTTCCACCCATCCCTGTTCTCACTCATACAAACCAATGTTTCTCCAGGCCCAACCTGGAGATCTCCTTTCTGTGTTGGGAGGCTTGCTGTAATGGCTTGCTTTCTTTGTAGAGACTCTCACTCTGGTTAACTTTGGTTGACCTTAAGCTTGAGGGAAGAGAAATGTGGTTCAGCCTGGGGAGATACATCCTGGGTAAAGCACTGGCCATGTGAGTGTTGGGACCTGGACCCACATAAAGCCAAACGTAGGAGCATGTGTCTGTAATCCCAGCATTCTTATAATAAGACAGGAAAGGGTGAGGAGAAAAGACTCTGGGAAGCTTGCAAGCCAGCTAGCCTGAGGACGAAGACCAGCTGGCCTGGAGCACATAGACCAGTTAGCCTAGGGTATATAGACCAGCTAGCCTGGGATATATAGACCAGCTAGTCTTGGGATACACAAAGGCAAACAAGATCCAATCTCAAATAAGGTAAAAAAACAAGCAAAAAACCCAAAAAACAAAAAAACAAAAACAAGGACCTATACCCAAGTTGTTCTCTGACCTCTCTGAGTATGTGCATACTCACATGAACATGCGCACTGAGACCTATAGTGCATAGAGCCCAGTAAGCTGGGAACTACTGCTATTGATTAGAGAAAAGATGGTCTTCAGGGTCACATGGTACGTTACTCTCAAGCGTGGGACTCAAGCAGTCTATTGGACTCAGAAGTAGGAAAATGAAAAAGCTCACTATCTCCCTAAAAATGTTCCTTTTGACATCATTGACAACATGTTTCCTAATTCTGTGTGCAGTGTGGGGCCTCAGAACATAGTATCTGTTCATTATTTAAGAATAGTGTTATATGCCTGTTTGGCTTATGTTGGTTTGAGAATGCTCCTCAAAGTTTCAAGCCCCAGAAAGCTGGTCTCTGGTATCCCAGTAAGAAGAGGAGGAAGAATCTGTAAGAAGTGGGATGTAGATTAGGACAGCTAGGTCATGGGATTGGATGTGGGGAACCTATAGCACAGCAAAGGATTGATGCAGATCTTTCAGGACCCCAATAAGTTGCCCCCAAGAACAAGTTGACTTCAAAGGGGGAATTCTGGGTCCTGACTGTGTCTTCCTGTCCTACCTTATGAGAAAGGCTCTTCCTTCCCATTGGGTTCCCGCCATTTATAACGAAGCTTTGCTGAAGTGAACTGGTGAATGGGACTACCCAATTTGGTAAAAAGTATGAACCAAATAAGCCACTTTTTACCTTAATAACTCTAGTATTCTAAACTCTAAACTCTAGTCTAACTCTAAGTATTCTGCTAGAGCAACTAAAAGTGGCCTGGATCCTTTTTGTCAAGAATAAGAAGAATTACTGTGAGGTAAACTAATGTCTGCCACTCACAGCAGCCCTTCCACCATGTCTCTGCTAACTACTGTGGACTGACGCCACCCCTCAGGCCTCTTTTACTTTAACTTCAATGATGAGAACTTTATGCACTGGTGGAATTGTACATGGTTACCTGGAGTCAATATGATATTGAAACTTTATCAAATAATTAAAGTGTTTTTTTCTATCTTGGGTTCTTTCTTGGCAGCTTAAATTCCAGTTTTCCTCGCTAAAGTGTGCAAAGGCCAGTCCTTCATCTCTCTATGCCAAAATATTTATTCCCACAGTAGAGCAAAAAGAATCCCTATTCCCCATCTGCTCTTCTGAGAAAGAAGAAAGCACGCAGTTATGTAGCAAGCTTCCATTTCTGTGCACAGAGCAGACCAAATAGTCTACAGTCGCCCAAGCACTTTAGAGCAGAAAGAAATGTTTTCTGGTAGGAGGGTTAATTAAAACATTTCTTCTGGGGCTTAGCAGTTAAGAAAACTTACTGCTCCTGCAGAGGACCTGAGTTCAGTTCCAAGCACCCATGATGGGTGGCTCACAACCCTATAATTCCAACCCCAAGGAATCCGATTCCCCCTTCTGGCTTCTGAAGGTACTACAAGCACACAGTGTGTATACACACAGGAACCTACACATAATTAAAAACAGTAAAAATAAATCTAAAAACTTTGTTTGAAGGTTTTCCTCCGGTGACTACGTTATCTGCTGGTGTTATTCTAAAATCAAGCACATACTACTGTTCCCAATCCTGATGTAAATCCTCCTGACCCAAACCTTGCCCCACACATTTCCTGAGGGATATCAGTACCTGCTTCCTACTGAAACACACATGCTTCACAAGCTAATAAAATGTATAGTGGTATTTATTTTACCTATTAAAATAATCAACAACTTACAAGTTATCCATGCAAGTATACCCAACCCACACATGGCCAAGCATGCCTACAACTGCTTCTCAACACAACTCTAAAGTCAAAACATTATGATATTTTGTTTTGTGATTATTTTCCTGTAACTTGTTCTCAGGTCTGAACAGGTATCAATGACGTGTGATAATGTCAAAAGGTTGGACACACCTTCCAGCCAGCAACTAAAATTCCACATATATTTGAAGAAAATCTACCAATATATAACTGAGTGTGGAACAGACACTCAGAATCAGAGTCATGGGACACACATGCCTGTGCTTACGTGCAGAAACTGATTTTACATAGATATATGATCACATCCTATTTGTGAATCTAAGCAGGGGGGAAGACTGAGGGGGAGTGTGACCAATTGAAAAACAGAAAGGGGGAAGAGAAAGGGCCAAGAAGGCCCTGTGCATTATGAAAACAGACCAAGAAAAGGGAGTGATTTAAAGTCTTTGGTAATCAAAAGAAAAGAAGATTTGCCATACATTAAGGTCTACTGACATTTTGCTTTTTTGATCTGGGGTCTCCCTAGGCAGAAAAGTAGCCCAGGTTGGCTTTGGACTCACAGTCCTCCTAGCTCAGCATCCCCCGTGCCTGGGAACCCAGGTGCACTGTGAACAATCACACTAGGTGTTGGAAAACACAAGGGCAGCCTGTGTAAAGGAAAACAGTAAATAGTCTTAGAAAAGGCTGGTGACCTATGAAGTTTGTGATTACTACAAAAGAAATCAGTGGTCCCCCTGCTCATCACCGGGGTGGGGAACACGCTGAGCTAAACCCAGTGGGTTAATTTTGAGGTGAAAATTGAATCAAATTCAGGGGAAGTCTTGCCTAGGCTACATTCACCCAGCTGCAACCTTCTAATGTCCCAGGAGCGCTGGGTGACCCTTCCAGTCTAGATAGGGCTGTCAAGAGTCCTGTGCAGACAGTATGCTACACTCCTAGTGCAGAGAAAAATAACTTTTTAAAATAGTGCTTTTGTTTCTTGTGAGAAATTAATGTCAAAGAGCAAGCGAGGCAAAAGAAGACTCTGAAGCTAACAGTGGTGGTACTTGACAAGATCTGTCTCTATGTGTAACTGTCTTCCCTTCAGTGCCTTGGCCCATTGCCAAGCACTGGGTGTTACTGCTTCCTGACTATCCCTCTTTCACAGTGATGGGATGTTTAGTAAAGACAGAGTTAAGAGATCAAGGACCATGTGCTCCTCTTGGGGCCAGGCTACTATGAACCATGTATGAGTAAAGGCTTGATATCTTCATGTTAGGTCTAAAGTCTCCTGCCTGAGTGATGGGAGTGAGAGAGGCCTTCCCTATGCACTAAAGGCCTGGTCTCTGGGTGGGTATTGCTATGGGCTGTTCCTTGCATCTTGCCCAGCCTCTGCCTCCAGCCTACCACCTCTGGAATTAATTTTCTGTCTCCAGTTATGGACTCTTCATTTATGTATAAGATCTTTCAGGAGGAGATCTTTTCTCCACTGGTCAGGAACAAATAAAGATTAGTATCAAAGAAGGTGTGTGTGTGTGTGTGTGTGTGTGTGTGTGTGCTCACATGTGTGTGTGGTGGATTCACACACGTGTACAGAGCTTAAATCAGGACATCAGATGACTTGCTCTCTCATTCTTCACCTTATTCTCCGAGTCAGGGTCTCTCACCCGGCTCTTCACCTGGTATTGAAATGGGAACTCATGTCCCCAATCTTGTGAAGCAAACACTCTTACTCACAGAGACATCTCTCCAGCTCCAGCATTAGAGAGGCTCTAAATCCGAGGGAAGTAGTCCCCAGAGTTGTAAAGCAATGTGGTATTACTTCTGGGACTCCGAGGTCAAAACGTTTTTGTCATACTGAGGAACTTAAAATGTTCTCTGGTAAAGTACTTCTCTGCTTAAAACAATAACCTCCTGGGTAGAATAAAAGATCTCTGTGTAAAAATGGGGGGGGGGGGACTGACAGGATGGCTCAGAGGGTAAGGGTGCTTGCTGCCAACCGTGAGGACCCAAGTTCTATCTCTAAAACCCACATGGTGGAAGGAAAAACCTAACCCCCACAGGCAGTCCACTGACCTGCACATGCACATCATGGCATATGTAAACCCACACACAATGAGAAAGAAAGAAAGAAAGAAAGAAAGAAAGAAAGAAAGAAAGAAAGAAAGAAAGAAAGAAAAGAGAGAGAAAGAAATAATAAAGTAGCAAATTTTTAGTGTGCACCTGAAATAGAATAACTAGGTTGTGTGAAACTGTCTTTTAAAGCAGAATTTGTGTACTAAGCAATGGCGGCCCGGCACTTACTGGGCTGCATGAGACATCACAATGAGTGTGAAAATGAAAGTACTCAATACCACTTGGATTCTATCAAAAAGAGATGACATCATAGAAGCACGGAAGTCTTGCAGGCCACAGTTAGCTCTCCTTCTTTCCCAGTCTGTAGCTTTCGTCATTTTGCAAAGTTGTGACTAAGAACTACACCTGAACACACCCTAACTTCCAGGAGACTCTGAGGAACACAGAGGACCCAGGCACCCACATATTTCCTGAGCCCAAAACTGTTGCTGCCCAGCCACCCCCACAGCATGGGTCAGCCCTGGTGTGGGGCAATTTAGAGAGACCAAGGTACCATCACAGTTGAAACAGAATGTGTGGGTACCTTACCCTGGTAGAAACTTGGCAGTGTTTGCCAAGCCCCCTGCAGGGCTGCCCAGGTGCAGTGAGAGGGCTCAGGGGACCTTTGGCAGCCACCCTGGAAAAAATGCCTGTGTCTCTGCAAATAAATCCTGTGGGTGTAGAAAGACAGGGTTTTGCCTGGTGTTTGTGCAAACAATACCTAGTGCTTTATGAGTGTTGGAAACTGCTTGGTGAGTGGGGCCCCAGGTCCCAGCAACCAAAACAACTGATGTCCTTGTTGTGACTTTTGACTGATTGGGAAACAATTGCCTCAAACCAACATTCTTAGTTCCAATTATTCACAATTAGAACGTCCTTGGTAACTGTTAAAGTAAATAATACTCCCTCCATCCTTCATGGCTGAGCAAGTGACAGGGTAATTGGACCAAAGCCTCAAAGCCTGGTGCCATGCATGTGATTGTGTGTGTGTGTGTGTGTGTGTGTGTGTGTGAGAGAGAGAGAGAGAGAGAGAGAGAGAGAGAGAGAGAGAGAGGGAGAGAGAGAGAGAGAGAGAGAGAATGGGGGAGGAGGAGGGAGAGAGGGAGGGAAGGAAGGAAGAAGTACCCAACCCCAAAAGACCCACTTGGGTGTTATCTTCCCTCTATTCAGTATCCAGCAATCCAGCTCATCACAGCTGCATGTGTGAGGAGTCCTGGTGTGATGTAGTAGATGACTTTCTAAGCAAAAGAGAGATAAATTATAGTGTACCTAAAAGTAAGAAACACACACACACACACACACACACACACATGAAACTTTAATAGATCCAAGAGCCATAGAAGAAATGATCAAAGATATCCAAGAAACAAAACAAAAAGCACTATCTACTCATATTCTCCCACAGCAGCTGGTGTCTATAGATGTATGGTTAAAATTAGCTAAATAGTCAAAATAACTCATATTACATTGTTCATATATTATATGCACAAATTTACATAAGGCTCATGTTCATGAACATATAGAGAAAAAACAAGCAGAGCCACTACAACATGTGTAAAATAAGCAGCATGCCACAGACACATGCTGTTCACGGAAGGCCTGGATGTGTTCCCAGGAGAGAACACAGGAAGACATGCCAGTGGAGATCAGAGTGTCCTGAGGGAGCCACCAGCTCATGTAAGGATATGGGAAGACATGCCAGTGGAG
>JADRCH010000057.1:4055248-4086812 GCA_019843965.1 Rhynchomys soricoides
ACATGCCAGTGGAGGTCAGAGTGTCTTGTGGGAGCCACCAGCTCATGTAAGAACACAGGAAGACATGCCAGTGGAGATCAGAGTGTCCTGTGGGAGCCACCACTCACTCAAGTGCCACAAGCTGCCACCTCCTTGTGTCACAAAGCAGATTTAGCCCTTCTGACACATTGGTTTGCTACATTGTCCATCTCCGAGGCCACCTCTCATTTTTGTCTTCTTGGAACCAAAGGGCTTTGGACAAAGCCAGGTTCAACTGAAACAAATTCTTTCCTTCAATCTGGGGTCTGGGGGTCAGTTTGGCTGGCAGAGTACAGCTCAGGGTTTTGTTCGGTTTGGTCTTTTTTGCCCAAAGCCCTAGGATCCAGGGCTTTCCAGAACCACATAAAACTGGACATGGTATGGCACATGTGTCTCACCAATACTTGGGGTGTGGAGACAGGAGAATCAGGAATACAAGGCCAGTCAGGGCTATGTGAGAGCCTGTATCAACAAAACAAGAAATCCAGAACAGTATGTCAATTAAGGACAAATTCTCCTTTCTATATCAAAGCAACCCTGGCATTTCATTTTCTGAAATGTTGACTTCTAATTACAGCCTAATTTTGTTTATATCATGTGAGGAAAGAGTAAGATGCTAGGATGTGGAGAAATCTGACCCAAATAACGCTGTATCCAGGAAATGTGATGAACTTCCCATCACATGGGAAAACACTGCAGCAAAAGCAACAGATGAAGGGTTCCTTTTATTCTATATTATTTCATATACCCCAGGCTGGCTTCAAACTTGCTAAACAGCTGGAACTGACCACAAACTTGGATTGGCTTTCCTCTAGCTCCTAAATGCTAGGATGACCCATGTGTATCACCACACCTGGTTCATGTCTATCATTGACTTTTCTTTGAAAAGTATGTGTGTTGCATGTGTGTGTGTGTGTGTGTGTGTGTGTGTGTCCTTGTGATGGTGAGAGTGGAGAAACACATATGTGGTGGTTCTAGCCTTCTACCTTTACTTAAGTTTCAGGGATCAAACCCATGTTTTCAGGTTTGTACTGCAAGTGTCCTTTCCTGCTAAGACACATTGCCAGGCATTTCTTTGAGTTTTTAACGTTAGTACCTTTCGCATTAGTGAGATAAAGTCTCACTGTTGTACCTCAGTTTGGTTGAGAACTCATTATGCTCCTACCTCAGGTTCTTGAGCGCTGGGATGACAGATGTGTGCCTTCAGACCACACAAATGACACACAGCTCAGCAATGTCAACCTCTCCTGAGCCTCTCTATTACAGGGATAGTTTTTTTGCAACCTACTATTAACCCTTCTCTAGCCCACCACCCTCAGAGGCAGTGCAAGAGAAGAGTTACTGGGACATGGGGGAAGTGGACCTGTTCAGCAACAGTTCTTCAGGGTGAGCTCAATCTTCTTTGGCAGCAGTTCAGTCCTGTAGCAAACACCAAATACGACTCAGACCAGGCAGACAGACGGCATACATGAACTGGCAGCTACAAGCCAGTCTTTTCGGCAGGCCAACACCAGACACAAACCAGCGGCTGTAGCTCAATCCTGAAGGAAGCTTTCGGCTCACATCAACTGGCCTCGGGTGAGGCCACTAATTGGCAAGCTGCTGCAGTTCTTGGGCAAGCTTTTCTCAAAGGCAGTGTTACTACAAGTTGAGCTCAGCAACAGGAACCCATGTAAGGCGAACCAATACGTGTGTGTCGTTCGTGAAGACTAGCGAGGAGGAGCACACCAAATCAATGCTCTGTGCCCATCCCCCACTGTCTGTGGGGTCACATTTATACTCCTTCGTCACGGGTCCCTTCATGTGTCGGCTTTAGCAAGACGTCATTACACCTGTGTGCCCCTGCAGAACATCATTTGGCATAACTGACTTTGCAAAGAAACCAAGAGTTTCCACTTCACTCTGCCCTCTAGTTTGGACTCAAGAAGTGAAAGCAATCCCACAGTCTTGAAAGGCAACATGAGTCATCAGTAGTAAAAAACCTGTGAGGAGATTTTTCTCATTGGCATTGAAGAATGGTTTTAAATGGATGCCATGTCAGGGAATGGACAAGATGTCTCTATCCAACTGTTCTACAGAAAGCAGGCTGAGCTGAAACAGTGTTCACAGAAGAGCCCTGGGCACATCAGATGCATGAGACTCATCTCTGCTGGTGCTGCAGCTAGCTGTTAATCACCTGCACAGATCTGCACATGAGTCGTTAGGCATAGCATGCAGACTTGTACCCTTGGTTCTGTTAAAATGTCACTTACTCTCTCCCCATAGTTCAGCTGAATCTCTAGCTCCTTTTGGGGATTATATGCGCACACACAGTGTGCGTGCACATGTGTTGGGAGTTGGCACACATGAACTTACATGTAGAAGCCAGAAAAGAGTCACAATCCTCAGAATTACCAACACTACCTTTGAGACTGTCTCTCATTAGGTTAGAGATCATCAGTTAAATGCTGGCCAGTGAGTGGCAGGGGTCCTCCTGCTTCTGACTTCCCAACATCTGTCACCATATCTGACATTTTTACCAGGGTTCTTGGTATCAAACTTGGGTCCTCTTACCAACTAATTCTCCCTAGCTTCTGACCTGAGACTTTCATGTCCCACTTGGGTCCTTGTTCTCTTCCTGTGGTGAGGAATGTCACACTCCCTGGTAATGTGAACCCAAAACTATTTCCTTGCATCACTCTGTGGTTGATGCCCCTGATACCTGGTTTGTGTAGCCATCAGGGGACTTTATAATTTTATCTTATGTTTGTGAGTTCTGTTTAGAGTTTTGCCAGCAAGCAAACATGCCAGTTCCTTATAAAGTGGTAAAATCACAGAGGCATAGGAGGACATGAACAACTTGCTGTCTGAGGGGAACATGGTTCCCACCTAGAATGGAGCATGTGCAGTGTGCTGTCTGCATCAGCTAGTCCATGTCAGTGGTCTGTAGTTCTACTCACAGGGGGAAGGCATCCACATAGTCTCTGTGCTATGGGCTATAAGCTCAGACCTGCAGCAGAAGCCTGGCCACAGGTTCTTGTCTTCCTGAGTCATTGTTTGCCCCTTCACAAAATATCTTGTAGTCCTTGAGCTAAGGAATGAGTAAAATGTGCAGTGGGATGTACCTGGGGTGGCCTGTGCTCAACAGATAGTTGAAGGAAAGGAAGTCAGAGAGGGAAGTCACTGCTCACAGTGAGGAACAGAATGCATGCTGACCCCAAATTGAGACATGTGCTTCAGTGCCACCTTTGCGGCCTTTTTTTCTCCTCTGTCCTCAATTTAACAGCCCAAAGGAGCCTCCATGGAGCTCCTGGTCAGGACACAGGCAGGGGACACAGAATGAGTATGTACCCTATCTTCCCACAGTATGTGTATGCAGGTATGTCAGAAATAGAAGGGACTATCACACATGTGCACACACGTGTACACACTTACACATATGCATGTACACACAAACATAACACATGTCTACATATCTATAAACACATACCTAGAGACACATACATATATAGACATTCACATACACACATACAAATAGACATATACACATTAACACACATGCATGCATAAATATACACAGACACACTTACATACACCTTCATACACACTGACACATACACATATACACACAAATATATACATACATATACACATTTACATATACACACGTACACATAGACACACATGTGCTTACACACATACATACACACACATTCAAATACACATACACATGTATACACATATACACATACATACACTTATACACACATGAGCACACATATACATATGTACACACACACACATGCATGTATACATACACTCTGCTGCTTTTAGGTTTTTGGTTTGGCCTATAGAATAATGGGTTTCAGATAGGGGAGACCTGTTAAACCATGAGAGAAGTTTACTTAGAATAGACCAGAATTCAAGGATAAATGATCAGAAAAGAAGCAAACTTACCAAATAGATGGTGCTAGGCCTGGGGGCATAGTTCAGTAGTTGAACACTTACCATGCACAAGACACTGGGTCCTATCCCCAGATCAGGGAAAAAAATAAATAAATTTCATATATATATGTGTGTGTGTGTGTATGTGTGTGTATACACATATATCTACACATATATGATAATACATAAATTTTCCTTGCATTTGGGGAGATGGCCAAACAGGAGACCAGGCAATGAAGAAGAAGACAGTGTGCAGTTAGAACATCCTATGAGCTTAATGAAACTGAACGCTTCCCCATCTGAGACTCTATGACTGGAAGACAGGAAATCTGGCCGCCCACACCCCCACCTTCCCTGACCTCTCACCCCAAAGCCTCAGGAAAGGGAAATCGATGAGGCCCCAAAGAGCAGGAGCTCAGAGCTGGGGCTGGAATTTGACCCACACGGACTGTTTGCTGATCTAGAGAGGGGATCCATTCAGTGAGCTCATCCTTATCTTGTGAGGAGACTGAGGAGCTTGGACTAAAGCAGAACCACGCTTTATTCAATGAAAACTTAGCAGCCACCTTTGTCCTTACCATGCACCCAGCCTCACAGAGAACACGTAACTCCAAAGACTTTCTAAAATGTCAACAGATGGAAAGTCAGACTTTATCCCCAAATATCTTCAGTTTCCCTCTCTGTGGCTCTGTAGCCTCTGCCCCCTCCCCACCTTCTGCAAATATTGACTGAGTTCAAGGGCAGTGGTCTAATGTCTAACTTCAGAGTCAGCATGAACTGAGATACTTAAGATGGTGCAATCCCTGCTAATGAAGAACACACTGAACCCAAGGTCATTTACAGGCAATTCCTGTCCCCTGACCCAGTTGATATTTGTTTTATCAAGTCAGGGGCTATTCTTGTCATCATTGTTAATCTTCCTCTCAGCAGATCTGTGTTGGCCGAGGGCATGCACTTGAGGTATGTTAGAAGAATGGAAAGCTGTATTGTGGGAAAGAATTTTTGCTAATTCTGTCTGCCTACAGTTTCCTCGGCCCCGTTCATATGATCTTAACTCACTAAGCAAAACTGAAAGAGTCTGGGAAGTGTGCTGATCTGGTTCCAGGAAGTAGATTTGGGGTTGGGAGCACAAGACAATGGTGCTGTCTGTTGACCAGGGCTCCCCTTTCTCTTGGGAACAACTTGACTCATCCATGGGGTAAAATCTTGATGGAATATTTTTTGCATGCAAGGATTCCATGGCCATGTGGCTCATTCAGCTCATGGAGGCTCATTTTTGGCCTCCGTGTGACACAGTTCTTGTCTTCAGGATTCCTGGGAGACCTAACATCTCTGATAGCCTGAGCTGGGAATTAAAATGAGGTGGTACTGTCGACCCATCCATGGACTTTGTAGTGAACAGCCATGGATAAAACTCCAGCCTCCTTGAACCTCCGTAACTTTGTATGTGGAAATAATCGGAACGATGTTCTTGTTGCAAGATTGTTAGGGGGATTAAACATGGCATTGTATCTGAAAGCATTCGGCACACTGCCTGCTGCTTCAAATGGGATTAATACCTTTTAACCTCCTTCCTTCCGCTCAGCCACTCCAGCTGCTGGCATATCCCCTTTCTCTGCTGCATACATTTGACACAGTGGAACCAAGCCAGTCACACTGGAGGGGGTGTCATCCCCATAAGGAAAGCCTTAGCTGTACCCAGTACAGCTGAACCCAAGAGCCCCACACACCAGAAAGAGAAGAGAGAAGGGCCAACAAGAAAATCAGGAAATCTCCATGAAGAGACCTTGATTGGTGAGGCTCTTTAAAAAATCTGATAATCATAACAACCATTATATGCTTCTTCTGAATATAAATGTATAACCAAGTTGTACAACAAACCAACAGATCTGAAAAGGTTGAAAAAGGAGACGAGATAGTTCTACAGACTCACAGCCATGATGGTATGGTCTTCTGGGAATTATACCTCTAACATCTCTTGGTGAATTCTGACGGAGTTCAGCCACTTCCTCTCTGGAGCATCATGACAATGGCTGGAACCCAGCAAGGTGTATCCTCTTCTTGAACATGCTCAGATCTCAAAAGTGCCTCCAAACGACTTGCTCCATGACCTCAGATAAAATGACTGTGTATAACGTTGTATTAGTTACTCCTCTGTGGCTGTGACAAAATATCGTCCCCAAGGCCACTGATCAAAGAAACAGTTTGTGTGGCCTTACAGTTCCAGGGGAATAAGAGTCCATCACCATCACATTGGAGAAATGGCAGGCATGGCAGCTGGAGCAGCTGAGGGCTCACATCTTGAACCACAAGCAGGGAGCAGAGATAGTGCACTGGGGATGGTGTGAGATTTTGAAACCTCAAAGGCCCCACCAACAATATACTTCCTCCAGCGAGGCCACACCTCCAAGACCCTACCCAAACAACCCCAGCAGTTGGGGGCCAAGTTCAAAAGTCCAAGACTATGGGGAACATTCCTCATGCAAACTATTACAAGTATAGATGGCAATGTTCAAAAATACTGACACCAGTGGGTACGCTATACCTAATAGAGGAATGCTTCACATGCTCCACCTAGAGAAAACAAGTGTGAACAATACAACATTGTATTGTTGTATTGGAAAACTGATGCATTAACCTTGTAAAAAAAATGACATATTTATATTTCCTGAATCTGGCTTCTAGTCGTCCACCCTTGGTGCTTTCCAGTACTACCACAATGAGAACACAGGAAGAAATGAGAAAGGATTCTACAACGTAATAAAAATTTAGCTATTTAATGTATAGTTTTCCTGTATTCTAGCAATGAACAACTGGAGCATGTGATGGAAATTAAATAGGAATCAGACACTATAAATATCAGGACTGAATATCTAAAACGGTGTTGTAAAGATACAAGGAAGCATCTAGAAACATGGGCAAGATCGGTAACAACATTAACCACCATACATTGCATTCTTTCCATGCCCAGGTTGTCTAAGTTACTTTAAAGTAAACTATTTCTTTTTGTCCTTAGAACTGTCATAGGTGAGCCGGGCAGTGGCGGCGCACGCCTTTAATCCCAGCACCTAGGAGGCAGAGGCAGGCGGATTTCTGAGTTCCAGGACAGCCTGGTTTACAGAGTGAGTTCCAGGAAAGCCAGGGCTACACAGAGAAATCCTGTCTCGAAAAACCAAAAAAAAAAAAAAAAAAAAGAAAAAAGAAAAAAAAGAACTGTCATATATAGGTGGTTAAAATTATGCTCTCATTTTCTTTTTTAAAAAAAGGAAAGTAGGTCACATCAAGGCAAGGTAACTTTGAATGGGGAAGACCTAAAATAATAAGTATATTTATCTTCTCTAATTTATTCAATTGCATTACCTTGAAAGTGAACGCAATAAATTTGCTGTATAAATTAATGCAACCTCAATCAAATTTCAGAGAATGGTTCATGGAACTCTACAAATCACTTTAAAGCTTACCAAGAAGAGAAAAAGGTCTTTCATGGAAGGCCAAGGCACTGTTGGAGGGGGTGTATCAGCTAATGACCTGGTAGAATTCAACCGCTACAGCTTATTGACATTGTTGCCATTTAAGTTCAGTACAGTTGTCTGATAGGCAAAATCTTATGACAGAGGCTGGCACACAGAGGACACTTGATAAATGTACATTTTGATCTCTTTTCCCTACCATTTGTTCCTAAGTATTTACAAAAAAATATAAAGAGACAGTAATTATTCCTATAAAGGCTGAGAAAAACATTTTGGGAGCAGACTTGAAAACCCAGGAAAGGCACAGATGAACAAAGAAACGTAACCAGTGCTAAAGACCACTTCCAGGTCAGGAGAGAAAGATGAACCACTGAAGAAAGAACACGAGGTAAATCTGCTAATGAGATAGAGAAGACTTCTAAGCTTTGTGGTCATGCTTTGTCTTAGGGCTTTGTAGCCTCAGACAAAAGGACCCCAGGCTACACAGTGGGACCCTTAAAGAACAAAAACACAATAAGAAAATGAATTAAAACCTCAAAGTTAGATCCCCACTGTGTGACATATATAAAACTAAATTCTTGATAAAAGGTTGGAAGGCGCACACACACATACACACACCTGGAAAACTGATTTAATAAGTAGTTTGGAAAACATTCTAAACATGACAAACTCCAGAAGCCATAAATGGTAATAACACAAGAGACTGTTGCTACCCTAGTTACTTTCTTCATGGCTGTGGCAAAAAGCAACTGCAGGAAGGATGGTGTGAGGGTGCCTACTGTCCATCATGGTAGGGTAGGGGTGACCATGGAGGTGACCATACCTGCAACCTTAGAGTGTGAGGCAGCTGATCACATTGCACGTCCAGAAGCAGACAGGTGAACAGGAGTACACCTCTGATTCTCCCATTTTCATGTACTTCAGGACCCCTGTCTGTGGGATTGTGTCACAGATCTTCCTTCCTTAGTTCAACCTCTCTGGAAAAGTCTTCCCGTACATGCCAGGAAGTATGTCTCCCAGGTGTTTCTAAATCCAGTCAAGTTGAGGATGAAGATGGGCCATCAAAGTTACACAAAAAAGTTATAGCTCAGTGTTTTAGTCAGGGTTCTTTTTCTGCGAAGAGACGCCATGAAAAAGGCAGCTTTTATAAGGAAAAAACATTTAATTGAAGCTGGCTTAGAGTTTCAGAGGATCAGTCCATTGTCATCATGGCAGCATCCAGACAGACATGTTGCTGGGGGAAAAGCTGAGAGTTCTACATCTTGATCTGAAGGCAGCCAGGAGGAGACTGTGTGCCATACCCATTGGCATAGCCTGAGCATATGAGAGACTTCAAAGCCCACCCCCACAGTGACACACTTCCTCTAACAAGGCCACACCTCCTAACAGCACCACTCCCTATGACCAAGCAATCACATGCATGAGTCTGTGGGGCCATTGCTATTCAAACCACCACATTCAACAAAAGCAATGGAAGGATGGAGCAATCAGAGAGGGTCTGCAGGAAGAAAGCAAACTTTACATGCGTGCAGATTATTAATCTCATATAAAGCCATCTGTAAGTCAATCAAAGTAGTATCACATGATAGCTAAATGACAAAAGGTACGAATGGTCAAAGCACCGGAGAAGAAAGAAAAATGGCTGAAACACACTGGGAAGCAGGATTCCCTTCCCTGATAAGCAATGAAGCACAAATTATAGCACAATGTAGCTTTTGTCCAATGAGATTGGAGAAGTAGGAAACATTGTTATCTAGATTTTACAAGGGCATGGGGAGAGGGCTACTGTATCTCCATTGTAGATAGTTCTCTTTTTCTTAATGGGGACAAATCCATAGTGCCAAATTTTTATGTGATATTATAATCCTGTGCCTGGTAAATGGAAACATTCAGAAAATGTACAAAATATTCAAGAAGCATCATGAAAGCATTGTTTTCAAATCCAAAAATAAGGTTCATCAACAGACAAATGCTCAAGTACATTGTTTTGCTCCCTTGTTTGGAATATCAGTGGATGGTATTTACAATGAACCAAGTCCTTATAATAATGAAGAGAGATCGCTAAAACAAATTACTAACTGAAAAAAGTTTCTGGGAGAAGAAGAGTGAGTAATATTTTGTGGCTCTCTGAATTCATTCTTCCCTGCATCGACAGTTCTGACACTCATGTCATGATTGTGCATCTGGGCAAAAGTTTTTTTCTTCATAGACCATGAAATAATGGTGCTCCTTACAATCCATGCTGAGGTCTGATGAGACACAGTCATCATGTGTCCCTGTTCCATCTCTTTATATAACTGACTAAATTATTGTTTGTTTCCCTGATATCTCCTTGTGTACTTGTGTGGGTGAGGGCCAAGGAGAGGTAGAAGCTGAAGAGAAGAACTTTGTCCTCACCCTGGGACAGCCTGGTCTATCCATTCTGGAATTTGGCTCACCCACTCATTTCAAGGGACTTTCTGTGCCATTATCCATTAGATCCATACAGGTCATCAGTACTGTGTTATACATCAGTATCCATGCAGGGATCAGCACTGTCCCTGAGAAGAACAGGATGAAGAGTTTTGTGCCTGCATCCTTAACAAGAATCACCATGAATAGAAACCCAATTGGCGCCAGGCAGTGGTGGAGCACGCCTTTAATCCCAGCACTTGGGAGGCAGAGACAGGTGGATTTCTGAGTTCTAGGCCAGACTGGTCTACAGAGTGAGTTCCAGGACAGCCAGGACTATACAGAGAAACCTTGTCTCAAAAAACAAAACAAAAAAGCAATTGGCTAGAGACCCAAAGCTTACCCTATCTTCATAAATCCCATAAACCCTGGAGTTTCTAACAACCCCTGAAGAGAAGAGAGTCCCTTCTGTCACCCTCTATAACAGGGACTACCTATCTGGTTGCATAGCAACCAGAACTTATTGGAACATCTGTACAAAAGACAGTCAGATCAGAAAGACAGGTGGCAGATCAGTAGAGCTGTCACATTTGCATGCATTTTCTTACTTAACATCTATGTACTTAGCTCATCTCAGGGGCCCAATGTTCAACTGAGTTCAGGAGAAATCAGGATCTGAACCTAGACTGCATGCATAGTCTACAAGAGTGTGAATCTGTTCAAGGGCCTCCATGGTTTCTTCTCAACTGTTTCCCAAGCAAAACTAATCTCGATATGGGTTACTGCCTGGATTGACCAGGCAAGCATGGATTTACTCACCCAGAATATGAGGTGTTGGATTCTGGATACCTGGAAGGCACAATTTCCCCCAAACTGTATGCAGTGGCTTCAGTGGGATCTTAAATAAATTTCTGTCTGGGAATTAATCACACAACTCTCAAATGGCAGCTGAGAACTGTTTGAGGAGGGTCACTTCACCCTGGGGACAAGGAGTCGCTGTAACTCAGAGACAGAGAAGCTGCAGGATGCTCTTGTCATCTGTCCCTTCAGACATCATTTGTTCTAATCTTGGAAACAGCGGTGATGGCAATACTTCTTGCCCTCAGGAAGGTTCATCTCTTGTGGAAAAAAATTATTCATAAAAATTAATGAATTGCACATTCCAAAACATCTATCTTTGGGTATGTGACTGAGACTCAGGAAGGAAAGACAAGAGGAGAGCAGGGGGCCCTGAGCAGGCAGAACCAGGCAAGGACCTGGGAAAATGACCAACACTCTCTTCTAAAGAATGAATGGTGTCCTGTGGCCAGAAAGGGGGAAACATTTAGACCAATGAGCAAGGGCTCTGGATCCGATGGAAGAATTTTGGAGGACTGAAAGAGGACTCTGCAGATTTGGGCCAAGGAGGGGGGGTGTCTAGGAGAGGATGGGATGATTAAAATGACAGATAAAAGTGAATCACATTCCAGGGTAAAAAGAGAGAGATGTAGAAACCTACATCTGCAATGCGTGTCATCCCAGGTGATGACATCTTTTCCCCTAAGATGACGTGTGTCATCATCCACACATCCATTAGCCCAGAAGCCTCTCCATCTGTTCTCTGGACCCCCATGGCTCATCAGAACTCACTGGCTTTAATTCACCTTCCCTCATCACACCAAGTACAGCCTTCTCTCCACACTGGCTACTGTTGCTGTCCCCTCTCTTCTCACAGTGGCAGCAAATACATTGTATCTACCTCCTCTTATCCCACCTCAATATGGCTCCATGTTCCTGAACAGTATCCAGAGCAATCATTCTAAGGTATCAATCTAAAACATTGATGCATTTATACACAACGTGGTCTTTTGTCATTGCTCCAGATTGAAGTCCACAGGCTTTGGGAGGGCTCTAGCAGCCTTGATGATTTGTTACCAGCTTCTCTACTCCTGTCCTAGGAGCTGCTCCTGCTGGCCTCAGGGACAGCCTCCATGTGCTGTTGCCCAGATTATGGCTATTCTGAGATTCCCTTTCACTTTGGCACTACAACTAAGTCTCGTGGATGGTAGACCGAACCCTACTCCCCCTCCAGCCTCGTTTCTCTTGCTGCTGTCCTCTATGCAACATTTATACAGAACTGGGGTGCTCAGGATCCCCACCGCAACCTGTGGTTTGATGCCTTGGGACATTCATATACATAAGCCCTACTCCTGGGTGTCTTTCTTTCTCTGTTTGCTGCTATGCCTTTTGGTGAGTTTCTAGAACACTGTGTGCACACGGACTGTGAGGACCTAGAGCACAATACCAACCTAGCCTGAGAGCAAAGTCTGCGTCTGGAAACAAGGACTCAAACGCCTACATTCTGTATGTGCATTCTGAAACAGTACCTGTGTTGTGGTCCAATGCAATGAAGATACAAACCAAAATAACAAAACAACAACAAACCAAAAACCAACCCAACAAATAAAAACCAGACCAAAACAAAACAAAAAACAGAGGTCTGGAATAAAGAAGTAGAAACTAGGAGTTACAAAGAAGACAAGTCAGAAGCCCTATAGCTGGCTTAGAACTGAATTGGGTCAAGTTAGGGTAGGATCTTAAGGGTCCCTAGAAGGTGTCTTTAGATGAGAGAACGGAAGAGGTTCTTACATGAGCTCTGTAGAGCGAGTAAGAAATTGGAGGTTAATACAATCACACCATCTTTCTCATTATTAAAAAAAGAAAATAAAAAAGACACTCCAGTCAATAAGAATGTAAGTAAACCAAAAATGTTAAGAGAGAGACCGACGTACTAAGCAAGACTTTCCAGAACTGGTAAGAGAGCCCAGGTATTTTAGAAAAACATTGGCCATGCAAACACTTGACCAGAGAAAGCTGGGGTAGTCATTCTCATGTTCAGAAAGAAGATGATGTTGGCAATGTTTGAGGCAGTGGCTCTCAACCTGTAGGTCGAGACCAAATGGGAAGGTCAAGTGACCTTGTCACAGGGGTCACCTGTCAGATATCCTGCATATTGGATAGTTATATTAGGATCCATAACAGTAGCAAAATCGCAGTTATGAAGTAGCAACGACAATAATTCTATGGTTAGGGGGTCACCACAACATGAGAGACTGTACTAAAGAGTTGCAGCATTAGGAATCAACTTCTGAGCCTAACAGAGAGGATTCAAAGATGGTTCCAGGGGAGGGAATGGATCATCAACATTAGCAATGACAAAGCAAAGGTATGGCAGGCCAATGTCGGAGACTGCTGCTATCCTTCTCTGAGCAGTCCAGTCAGAGCCCGGAAGAGATAGAACAAAAGCAGAGATTTGAGGGGTACCTGCAGTTGCAAAGGCGACCATGAAAAAGACTCAAGGCACTCAGGGCTGCCGACAGATCCCCTGCCCTGCACACACCCCACACACACCCGTGATCCTATTCTAGACCACAGCTTGAAATCCTATCTATATGCTGACAGCTTCGTAGCATGCAGCTCCAGCTGGATGAACCCCCAGACTCTTCCATCCAGCTGTCTAGTCAACATTTCCATGTGGACACCGATACACATTTCATTTTAACATTCTCCAACCTGAACTTCTAATTTTTCTGTATCCAAGCTCACAGAACACTCTTCCTGTGCTCAGCAGACTCCACTCCAGCCTTTAGTGCCAGATGCCCAAACCTTTGAACCTGGTCATTGGTTTTCCTTTTTCCCTCACATTCTGTAGCTGACTGGTTCTCTAATCTCCTATGCACTAGTATTCAATAATACATGGAGAAACCAGAACTTTCTATATTTCCACAGCCCCTCAGTCATGTCTTTTTCAACCTGTGCATCCTAAGTCTCATCATCTTGTGCTCCCTCATCGTGAATGCCCAACACAGCAGCCAGATTGATCCTGTTATGGACGAATCTGCAATGTCTCCCCAAAACTCATGTGTTGCAAACTTGGCCTGCAGTTGATGGTGGTGTTGAGGTGTATGGTCTCAGAGAAGGGTGTAGTGTCAGGAGATGAGTCACTGGGGGTAGACCTTTGAACAGGATATTGGTAACAACCCCTTCCTGTCTCGTTTCTATCTCCTAGTTGTCTACTGTGTTTCCACTGTCCTGATATGCTTTCTTGATGCCAGCCCAAAGCGTCGGGGCCATATGACCATGACTGACACCTGTGAACTGTGAGCAAAAGTTTCCTCCTTATAAATTATTTATGTCAAATGTTTTGTTATAGCAGTGGAAAGCTAATTGGCACAGATTCGTGTAAAATGTAAAATGGGGCCCAAAGATGGCTCAGCAGGTAAAGGCACTTGCTGTCAACCTGACAACCTGAGTTCAATCTCTGGGATCCACACAGTGGAAGAAAGGAAGTGGCTTCTACATGCTGTCCGCTGACCTCCACATGAACACCATGGCAAATGAGGAACCCACATACTCCCAGGTAAATAAATAAGTAAATATTAAAATAAAATAAAACCACATTATTTCTCTGCTAAAAACACTTCTTTCCTTCCACCATGTGAGTCCTTGAGATGGAGCTCAGCCATCAGGCTGGGAGGCGTCTTTACCCACAGAGAATTTGCTTTTATCTCAGCACTGCTCAGCCTCAGTCTAATTGTTCACTGATTATCTACCTTCAGGAAGTTAACACTAAGCACTAATAGACTCAAACGCACACACACACACACACACACGGAAGGAGGTGGAAGGGGGAGGGAGGTGTATATAACCACAGTATTCATATATGAAGTTCTTAAAATAAAATAATGTTTTTAAGGAAAACAAAAAATACTTTGTGACCAGGTTGCTAAAGCAATATATCTTAGAATAAAACCAGGTGTTTGACAAATTCACAGTAAGTGCTATTTATTACCATAGGAGAGTAAAATACTATGGATGGATTGATTTCCTGTGTCTATGTAACAATTCGCCAAAACACAATGATTTAAAGAGCACATCTCTTGCGGCTGGAGAAATGTCTCAGCATTAAGAGCACTGGTGGCTCTTTCAGAGAGAGGGCAGAGGTTCAACACCCAGCACCCACATGGAAGCGAACAAACGTCTGGAATTCCGGTTCCAGGGGACCTGGCTCCATTCCTTGGCCTCTGTGGGCACGGCATGCATATGGCGCATAGATATGCATGCACGCATCCATACATATAAAATAAATAGCGGTTAAGACAAAATAAAATTAAAAGACTAAGTTGTCTCTGAATGCAAGAGGGATATAGGAAGTGGAGGAAGACTGAGTGGACCTCATTCAAAGTGCTGTCAGGGAAAGAGACAGATACAGATGACAGAGCCTGAGTCACTGCCAAAGTCCTCCCCACTTTGCATCTCTTCACATGAACCTTTGTCTTGCTGTTTCGTACAGGTCTCTAATATAATGGTCCCAGTTCCCAACAGACAGTGTTTCTGTCAATCCTAAGGTACAGCCAGTTGTCAAGCTTATGGGATAACATAGCCTCTTCCAAAGCTGGTTTCCCTACCCAGGGGAACATCTAGGTGGTCTGCAAACCTCCTCAAGTCTTGTATACGTCCACTTATAAATATTTTCCCTCCAGGATCAGAGGAAAACACATCAGCCTGGTCCTGCATAGTCTGCAGTGCTGAGTGAGTGTCCGTAAGTCATCAGCCAACACCTGTCTCCCAACAGCCATGTGATCACCTGACCAAGAGTTCCAAGATACCCAGGCTTAGCATCTCACCATCTGATACCCATCAAGTCAAACCTGGGATGCACATCACACACACACCCCCCAAGGGTCACGGATCCACCTCTAGGGACTACCCATAAGCCTCATCAGTGACAGGAAAGTCCTCCTGGGATGTATGGTTTCTTGGCCAACCTGTTGTCCTCTCCAGCATTTTATGTAGAGAGCTGGTGGCCACCATTGGCTTCAGCCTTACCAGAGGAAATGTGGATGTGTCTCAAACTCCACTAAACTGCTTCTTAAACCACAGTGGACCTCTGCATGCTGGAGACTTTCACGATGGGAATGGGTCATAGACATCTGTGCCTCCTATCCTGCAGGAGGCCTTCAGCATGATGCTGGCTTGTCATTAAGAGTCCACCTGGGCTGTGTTGATGCCACCACCCTCTTGAAACTCTCATTAATTTAGGGGACCATGGGTCCAGCTCAGTTGGCACAGTGCTTGCCTAACATGCACAGTACCCTGGGTTCAATCCCCAGTAATTCGTAAACCAGGTAGACTGTTCTATGTCTGGAATGTAGAGGCTGGAGGATCAGAAGTTCAAGGTCATCCTTGGCTATGTAGTAAAGTTCAAGGGCAGCTTGGGCTACCTAAGACACTGGAGATGGGGAGGCGAATGGAAGGGAGGAAAAGGAAAACAAAGTACTGTGGATAGTTTTTGAAGAGGAGTTGTCTATTCCTGCTTTGCAAAGCGTCAAGCAAATGATTCACCCATACTCTCTGCAAGAGACAAAGACCCCTGCCCCCGCTTGTGATTTGGAGGATGACTTGCGATCCACATTTTTTTTTTATCAGCTCAGCAAACTCCAGGGATTTGCTTTCATTTACAGGCAGATCAGTGTCACCCTCAACGAGGTTGATGTGTTAGCCTACCTACCACTGCGATGAATAAGAATGAAGGAGGTACTTTCAGTGGTTGGCCTATCATCCCAGACAGAAACCGAAAATGTCCTCTATTACCCACATCTACCTCAAGACTGAATGAGACTGCCTACTCACGCCTCCTTCTCCACTAGAGCTGTGTCACAGCCAGTGTCCCCTGGGATTTTCCTCCAGTGCATCTTGGCATGGCAGCTCCTTCCTGGTCTCCTACTGCTCATCTGTGTGTGTGTGTTAAATATTGCTTGGCACAGAGCGAGCTCTTCCAAACGAGAGACTTGGATTGTGGGAGGCAGGTGGTGGGCTTGTGAGTTGTTCAGGAATATGGCTGTGCTGGCACGGCTGTTCCCACTCACTAGATCCCTGCCCACACGACTATCATGGCATGCTCCGTGACACAAATAGGTTGGAAAAGAAAGGAAATACACCCACAAGAGCTCTGGAAACAAAGTTTGATGGGCTGGAGATGATGGCTCAGAAGCAAAGGACACTGGCTGCTCTTGCAGAGGACCTGATTTCAGTTCCCAGCACCCATGTCAGGTAGTTCACAACTGCCTGTAACTCAAGCTCCAGGGGATCCAACATCCTCTTCTGGCCTTCATGGACACTTGAGTTCATGTGCTTCTCTCTCTCTCTCTCTCTCTCTCTCTCTCTCTCTCTCTCTCTCTCTCTCCCCCTGTCCTCCCTCCCCCCTCTCTATCTTAAAACAAACTTTTTTTTTTTAAGTAAAGAAATGGTAACTTACTGAGACTTCAAAGTGTGGCTTCTGAAGGAGACTGGGGCACCAGCTGAGTTTCCTTCTTATGAGTCATGTCTCCTTCCTTACTCAACACACTACCATCACCTTAGATCTGAGAGCACCCGAATCCTAAAATGCTGGAGCCTCCAAAGCCCCGGGTAAATAAATGAGATGAGTGATCGGAGCCACTGGCCTTTCATCCAACAGTGCGCATGCATCCTGAGACCACAGCATTTCTCCAGGGGCTCTGTAGCATGCGTCTTGAGGAGACCACGGCACTTCTCCAGGGGCTCAGGGGAAACTGGAAGATGGATTTCCAACTACGAACTGCTGAAGTACAGGGTAATTACCTTGGCAGTGACCATAGCGTGCATAGGAGTAGCACCTGAGTTCTCTCAAGGCATTTGTTAATCCAGCATCCTACGGGATCTTAGTGACATGCCCGAGTATGAGCAGGGCTATTGTCACCCCATTTTACAGAATAGGTAGCTCAGCCTAGCCCATGTTCATGGAGATGCTTCTTCACGTGTGAAAGCACATTTGAAGCCAGGCTATAACCCTGGTCTGTATTTACAATGCTGGGAGCCGTGGGTGAAGCTTAGGAAACTGACTTAACATGCTTTAGCACCAGAAGAAAATGGAAGATAAAGCCTGAGTTCTCACGGCAAAGTAAAGCTGTGGCTCTGGTCCGCATAGACTATGAGGATACCATTGATCTTTCCCTCTCCTGATTCTAGCTGGGCACGGTCCTGCCTCCAGCACGAACTGCAAGGTTGTACAGGACATGGTGGCTGGGGAAGGCTGTTTGCTGAGCAACAAGAAGAGCCTTTGAGTTGGCGAAAAAGAGACTGTCCTTGGAGGTGGAGTGGGGAAGAGCAGAGAGAGGCCCTGATTGAGAAGGGAGTGGGGGATTATCCCAATTCTAGCGCGGCTGCAAAATGGGAGAGTTATTGCAGCACAAAGGCCCTCTCGAACTGCCTGCGTTCCAAAATCTCTACTGCACTCTCCGCAGTTACTTGTGTATGGCAGAGGCAGCATCTCTGTATTATATGAACAGTCTGCTTCATAATCAAATACCATCTGTCGCTACATCTGAACTTGTTTTCAACATCTGTGCGTTCTGGTCTTAACAAAGCTTTAAAAACTAATTCAAAAACTTTCACAGATCACTGACTAAATATGTATATTGACCATCTTTCCAGGTTGGTACGCCGTGCCTCTCCTACAGGTGACTCCCTCTGCCCGAGGAAGACTGAGAATGTACCACTCGAAGGCTTTATTAAGCTTATTTCCTAATGGCCTCGGGTAGCCAAGTGCAAGACAGGGACACTTGCTCACGCACCGGGAGGACACATCATATTCTTTCTTGGTGCCAATGCAGTCCCTTTCTGCCAATGAGAAACCTGTAAGTTGATCAGCTACCATACCCAATTACTCAAAATGACACTACAGACCAAACGACAACCAAGGGGAGAATCAACTGTATGGCTCATACGCAGCTAAAGTGTGTCTGAGCAAATGGCGACGCAGAGCCCTGAGAGCTCTCGGGGGGATAAGGGCGCTATTACTTTGCACGTGCTTCAGAAATGCGAAGAGCGTCTTTACAGAACTTTTAGCCAACCCCCTGGCAGATGTTGACCGCTTTTGCTTATGTATACATCAGTTGCAGAACACTAAAACAGAGATTGGAAATTTTAATTTAGTTGAGGCAGTTGGGGCTAAAATGATGGCTTTTGTTGAAACCATTAAATAGAGCTGCCTAATGAAGTACAGTACGGGGCTGGCAAACAGAGCCCTGGTGGGAGGCTGCAGCTTCCGAGCAGAAGAGAGGGAAGGCAGGGCCATGGACTTCAGAGTGTAGGCATCGTGGCGCTCTGGACAGAGCTGATGGGCAGGGCAAGGGAAGAAGACCGAGGGGCTGGGAAAAAAGAGAAGGGAAATTGTGCCCAGGATTGTTGGAGTGTGTGTGTGTGTGTGTGTGTGTGTGTGTGTGTGTGTGTGTGCACGCGCACGCGCGCACACACACAGAAGCAAGAGAGCCATGTTTTAAAGTAAGTAACGGTTTTATTTTAGAAGTATCTCTTAAGTTTCAGTTGCACGTTGATAAGAACTAACAGACAAGCAGGGAAGTGTGGTACAATGGGCAGAGGCACAACCCTTGAAGGAGATGGGAGTCGTTCCCTATGTCAGGAAAGGTAGTGGCCAGAGGTGGGAGGTGGCCATGCTAATGAGTCTGGTGACCCATTCCATGATTCCCTTTGCTGAGAGATTTTTGAGTTCCACCAGCTGCCTGAAAGCAAGCTGTTCTTAGGTGGACCCAGGTTTCTCCTCCTCCCCTATGTAGGATCAGCAGAGGCAAGGTGAAGAGAATCTCACTATTGCTGGAAACTCATTTTATCATGGGGAAATTGATGATAAGAGTTTAGGGGACTGGCCATGCACTCTTGGCACAGTGTCGATGTATTAGAAGCTACTGGGCTTTGTATTTTGCCACTGTCTCCCTGTGTTGGTGGTAATTCTTACATGTGATGACTTAATACTATAGTAGTCGTGCATGCTTATAGAGATACAAATGAGACTGCATTTCAGCAAGCATGGCTGTGATTAGACTTCAGTTGTTTACAGTATGTGAAGAGGTGAAATTGTATTCAGTGGACAGCTGTTCCTGGCTAGTGCTATAAAATGGAGCACAAGGCCCAACCTCTGTCACATTGGAAGGAAGGAGATGAAATAGCACATTGAGTTGTGCCAAACGATAGCTTATTTTGAAACCTGCTAGGACCTACTAAAGTCTCCAGAGCTCACAGGCTCATTCCCCAAGAAACAGACCTTCTAGCCCTTTATGACTTCAGGGTACCCCAGTCACTTACTGTCTGTGATTGACAAAGCAGGATTTGAAGTGCAGTTGAGTAAGTCCAGTCAGGAAGCACGTGTGTGTGTGTGTGGTGTGTGTGTGTGTGTGTGTGTGTAGATTTGGAAGCCAAAGAGAGGACAAAGAGGCTGTTATTTCTTAGGTGCTGTCCACCTTGTCTTTGAGTCTCTCTCTGGCCTAGAATTCATCAAGCCAGCTAGGCGGTCCTGCCAGTAGCTTGGTTAGGACTGCAATAAAGTACTGTGACAAAAAGCAACTTGGGGGGAAAAGGGTTTATTTCATCTTACAGCTTATAAATCTATCACTGAAGAGGGCCATGACAGGACTCAAGGCAGGAACCTGGAAGCAAGAATGGGAGCAGAGGCCATGGAGGGGTGCTGCTCGCTGGCTTGCTCTCATGGCTTGCTTAGCCTGCTTTCTTACAGCACCCAGGATCACCAGTCCAGGAGTGGCACTGCTCACAATGAACTGGACCCTCCCACATCAATCAAGAAAATGCACCTCAGGCTTACCCACAGGACAATCTGGTGGGGGCATTTTTATGCTTGTGGCTCCCTCTTCTTAGATGACTCTGGCTTGTGTCAAGTTGACATAAACCCAGGGAGCACGGCCAGGAAGCACAGCTAGGGAGCCCAAGGTATCAGCCTGTGTCCATCTCCCCAGAGCAAGAATTGCAAGATGAGCCACTGCTCTCTGTTGGTCACATTGGTTCTTCTGGGGATGAGTCTTGAGTCTTCATCCCTGTGAGGCCCGGGGCACAGAATTCTGTTCTAGATCCAGGGCTCACCCTCCCTGCTTTCTAGTCTCTGTTTCTTCCTTCCTAATTTAATGTTAAGAATAATCTTGACCAGAAAGTTGACCTTATGGTGGGGGTGGGAGATAGTGTCTGCCAAGGTGTCACCAGTTTACTGGCTGTGTTGCTGTTGCAAAAAATGATTTTACTTGGGAATCTGAACTGGAACGTTGTCTACTCATGGGGCTTGTGGGGATTTTGTGATAGAATTCATTTCCCACAGGGGGGGAAGCTCATCCAGGTCCTTCCATCGCATTGGCCTCTTCAGCATGACATGCTCACTCAAGAAACGTGGCTGGACTTGGAAGAATTGTCTTTTCGTTCCGGGCCACCAGAGAACTGCTCCTACATTTCTACCTACACCCCAAGTTCAGAGTCTACTAAGCCATTCCAGGCATCCGAAGTCATCTGGGATTTAAAAGCAGATTCCCTGTCCCAAACACACCAGCCTTCCTGTTCAGACACTAAGCTGTTAGTAAGAGTGGTGACAGGCAGGTCTGAGCAAAATGGTGCTGCTATCTCCGGAAGAGGACTGTGGAGGAGTGGGGGCTGTGTGGAGGGGCTGGAGAATTTTTTATTTGAAGTCTTTTAAAAGGGGGGTCCTGGGTGAGAGAGTGTTCCAAGAGAAAGGGAAGGGAAGGGACAGGAAAAAGCAAAGGAAGGGAGGGAGGGAGGGAGGGAGGGAGGGAGGGAGGGAGGGAGGAGTGAAGGAAGGAAGGAAGGAAGGAAAGAGTTGAAGAAGTTAGTTGCCTCTAATTATTGTAGGAGATGAAGCTGGCTTTCTTATGCTATCTGGATTTTCGATATAGATATACTCTTATCACGCCTGCCCCAAACACAGGAATTTTCTTTGGTGACAGGATATGCTGCTTCTGCTAGGGACAGACTCAGATTCCTAACACATCCTGTGAACCTGGCAGAAGGCCAGGGCTAACCCTTGAAAGTTGAGCATTCTTGGAGACATTCCCACCTCTTGGAAGGTGAGCATCCCTGTGACCCTGGTGCTTTTGATACCCGTTCTATACACAGATGTTTCATGAACACAGGGAGTCACTGGTCCCCTGAAATCCTCTGTAAACTTAAAATGTCTTTCACCCCAAGCTTAGTAACAAAGGCTCAGAAGGGCAGAAATTCTACCAGTCACTTCTAACTTTGATTAACTATAAATCTTTCAAAATTCCTCTTTTACACTGAAGTAAGTAAAAAGCAGTTCAGTCTGGTAAGAATAACAACATACTACTTAGATAAATGTTGAAACACATAGAGCTTCATGAACATATGTTCAGTGACATCCTTGGTAGAAATGATCATGAGAGTTCTAGATGAGCAAGAAGAAGTATTCTCTTATTACATCTGACTGAAAATATCATATTCTGATTCTCAGATATGGAGTCTCTCCCCTACCTGTGTGACTGAGTTCTGACTGTAATATTTTCCTAGCTGTTTATTAAATGCTCATGTTTCCTCAAAGGAGAGAGGGAGCCACAAAGGGTATTCATATCTAGGACATGTGTAAGGGGAAGAGAGGAACATTTCAGTTATGTACGACATGACTTTGTGTCTACGAAAGAGAAAACATTAGGCTCAACTTCAGAAGCAAAAACCTCTTGGAGGGTGGGGAGAAACCCCAGGCTTCAGTTGACAGTGGTGATCACCTTGCCTGCAGTTTCTAGTTCTCTTCCTTTTCCCAGGATATTCTTGCTGGCAACTGTTCTGCTCTTAGAGGTTGGCTGGTGTATCTGTGACATCTCGTCCATCTTGCTGCAGGGTTGACATCTCAGGCAATCTGTAAGTGTGGTAGACTGGATTGGGATGTGTACACTGCCAGTCCAGCTGCCACTTTCTTTTCCAAAATGAAGTCAGAAGAGGATTTTGAATGTTAGTTTACAGGGATCCTTGAGAAAAGAGAATATTTCCCCCCCACCACCATTTTCATTCCTTTTATCTATATTTCATGTTAACTTTAGAAAAACCAAAGTGGAAATAAATGGCAAACCATCAAGTAGATTTTCACCTTAGGATACATTGTTGTGATGTCACAGATGGGATGTAAATACGGTTTTATACCTTTTTATCAGAGGTGCTGCCAGCAGACTGTGAGTCCCCTTTCCAGACATACTTTTTTTTGTCTTATTTTGGTTTTGTTTTCTGATTTATTCTTATTCCTGTGCAGTTTGGTATGGGGGTCTCTGAGTGTCTTACATTTTATCTTGCATGGAGTACCTGGAGGGCAGGGCCCACTTCTATGCAAACTATCCTACCCAGTACTGTAGTGTTACCTGCTCTGAGCACTGTACTGCCATAGGTTTCCAGAACTTCCTAGACATATTTCCCAACTGAATTAAACAGATCAACTGGTTACTGACTTTGTGGATTTGAAGACCTTCAACTTCAATGAAGTTGGATCATACTAAATTAAATATGAAGAATGTTCTAGATCATCACTAGATAGCAAAGACTTGGGAAGAAGCACAGCATCCCATGAATGTCTCTGAGCAGGTCTTGTCACAGGAATGGAACACTTCTGTAAGGATCAACCTCTGCCTCATGAGTACATGGCTGTTTCCCCAAAGTATGGATGAAACCTACAGGAAAACAGTGTACATAGTAGGTGCTTACTGGGTTCACATAGTAGGTACTGACTGCCTGAACAAAGAGTCCTAAAATCTGGATTCTGAGATGAAGTGGTGCTTACTACAGCAATGGCTTGTCCATATTGAGGCTGTCACTTCCTCGGCAGTAGAGTGTGCCTTGGTCCTAATAGTTAATTGTTTTTTAAGTTTATTGACATGTGTATGTGCAGGGGTGGGAATGGGTGCACATATGTGTGTAGACATACATATGGATGCCACAGGCCAACCTCAGCCATCATCCCTCAAGAGCAGAACGCTGTGCTGGTTGATGAAGCTCTGGCTGGCCTAGAACTCACTATTTAGACCAGGCTGGCTTCAAATTCATAGAGATCTATCTGCTTCTTCCTCCGTACATGCCACCATGCCTGGCTGTATCCACCTTATGTTTTAAGACTTAGAGCTTGTCATGTAGGCTAAGTTGGCTGACTACTGAGCCGAAAGTATCTTCCTGCCGGCCTCTTTTCAGAGCTGGGATTATAGCTGCACACAAGCATGCCTAGCTGTTTTTCTGTGGATTCTAGGTACCAAACTCAGACCTTCATGCTTGTACAGAAAGCACTTGACTAAGTCAGTTCTCACCCATACTTAAATATTCACAAGTAAAGGATCAGGGCTCTGCTAGAGTCCCTGAGAACTGAGTTTTCTGTTCATAGGGACATCCATAAGAAATTTACCCAGATGCTGTTGTTTTACCAGATGCTGCTTTATTCCTTCAGCACAAGATGGAAAAGAGGGAGAAAACATGAAATGAAGGAAGAAAGATAGGGAGAGAGGGAGATGAAGAAGAACTGGTAACTCATACACACCCGGGGCTGTCCATTTTTTTTCTGGTTTCAAAGATGGCCCCTCCAATCACCTTGCTTTCTAATATGCTGAGCTGAAAGCCATTTGAAGACAAGCAGAGAGAGAACTTTGGCCTTGCTGACAAGACACACCGCAGCATCTGGGGTGCTCCTGGGAGACCTGCGGGCAGCCTAACCTGGCCTCACTATGCTGAGCTTGCAAAGCCTAGAGGATGAGGTCACATTTGGCCATGACTAAAAATAGTCACTGGGTAGCAGCTAGAACCAAGAGGGAGCTCTGCCTGTGATTCACTGAATGACATCTGCGTACAAAGCAGACATGTGCCGCATCATCCAGTCTAAACGAGAGCACAGCAAAGTGGGAGGCAACGTTGGTGTCCTTCTCTCTTACCTTGAATGCCTTTGATCTTAGCAAGACTTCCCTCGGATAAGAAAGGTTGCCACAGAATTCCCTCTGGCCGAGGAGTCTCTAAGAAAAATTGCCCACTAATAGTTACAGAGAAAGGCTTCTGATGCACTTCTGACCTACACAATAACTTTATGAGGGGAGCAACTTTATATAAAGCATAGTTAGGTATCAAGACTCAATATGGCAATTGACCCTTCCCCTTCTCACAGCTACTGATATAATAGTGTATGAACATCTGAGGGCCTGCTCTTACTTAACAGCTTAGCAGGATTGAACAGGAGCTGAGCAGTCTCCAACCATCAGTAACCAGCACCTACCTGCTGTCTCCAAGTCACCAAGAAAGCCCACCTGAGGAAGGGCGGGGAGTCAGGTTCTTCTGGTATATAGAGCAGAGGCCAAGCCAGGGTGTCTCCCTTCCATTTCCCTAGAAGCCCATCTCTGAGTCTCTGAATTCCTCCCAACCCAAACTGCAGAGTCAGCCCACGATGGTGTGGGAAGAGGAACCCAATGCCCGAGTTCTAACATCGATATCAGGCTCTTAGCAAATCCCATTCAATCAGAAAATCTAGGAACAGCTCTAAAAAAGCTGCCATCTGGAGTGGTGAGGGGTGTCGTCGCTGAGAGTTTGCACAGTACCCATGTTTTTCCTTTTACAGATTTCACACTCTGCCCCTCCCCCTGCCATTTCACCCATCCCCTCCACCTGCCTCCCTTCACCTACCCCGCAGCTCTGTCATCCGAAGCCCGTCTTCATGTTTAATTTTTCATATCATTTGGGGACAGATCACATGTTTGCTATGACTTAACCCCTCTGACTTGAAAGAGGCTCTTACCTTCCCCTCCTGTTCTTGTAGAATCAGCCAGGCCCAGATTTTGGCAGGGGTGGGGTTGGGGTGGGGTGGTAGGTTGTCATAATTCCTGAGCTCAGTCAGAAGAGATGGCCTCAGGATGCTGCAGGTCCTCAAACTGCCTCTGCCCAATACCTACCCATTGGGGGACTAGCTCGTAGAAGGAGTCAGGGCTAGGACTACATAACAGGCCTCATACACTATGTGGGTGGGGCGAAAGCTCCCCTGCTTCCTGCCTACTTCCTAAGATTTAGAGTAGTTGGCTTTGGCAAAATACGTATGCCTGTGTTTGAGTTTCCCCAACATGCTGGAGATATGCAGGGGTTAGAAGAGGGACCTTTCTGCTGTCCCCCAAGCATAGTAGAAAGTCATGCCTGTGACAGTGCCTGCCGTGGCCCCTGTGAAATGGGCTCCATCTTCAAAATAGCAGAAGTTATGGAGGGGTGGGGAGGATATCCTGATCACTGACGAAGGCCAATTCTCCTCTGAGACCTGTTTCAGCTAAAGGTATCAAGGTTCTCAAAGGAAGAATTCAAGCTATCACCTGCCTGTCAGCAGATATTATGAACATAAGCCAAGGGCAGAGATCCGCTAGGAAAACTTAAAAACTAAACTCTCTCTCTCTCTCTCTTTCTCTCAAAGAATTATTTATTTATTTTATGTCTATGAGTACACTGTAGCTGTCTTCAGACACACCAGAAGAGGGCATTAGATGCCATTACAGATGATTATGAGCCACCGTGTGGTTGCTGGGATTTGAACTCAGGACCTTTGGAAGAGCAGCCAGTGCTCTTAACCACTGAGCCATCTCTCCAGCCCCCATTAAGCTCCTCTCTACCTGACCCTTAAAAAGACTCATACAGCACCTGTATCAAGCCAGCAGCACAACCAACGGGCCAGGACAAGCCATGTTATAGATATGACTGTGTTCCTCAAGTGTCCCAAAGTACAACGTAGACACAGTCCTAACAAGTGAATGGTATCATCAGGCAAGTCAGAGCATCTCTCTCTCTCTCTCTCTCTCTCTCTCTCTCTGTGTTTGTCATCTGTCTCTCCCTCTCTCTCTGTCTCTCTGTCTGTCTATCTCTGTCTCTCTCTGCCTCTCTCTGTCTCTCTCTGTCTCTGTCTGTCTGTCTGTATCTCTCTCTCTCTACCTATCTCTCTCTCTCTCTCTCTCTCTCTCTCTCTCTCTCTCTCTCTGAAGCTATAGGGATTTCTTTACACCATTGTTCTTCAATATGTCCCTGACTCTGGTTGGTAAACTATCACAGTCCCCTGTGGTGGCCATAGACACAGAATGTCGTCTTTGGGACATGGCTGCTCCATAGTATGGGAACCTCAGGCACTTGGCTCCTCACATTTTCATTTGCCATTTGTTTATGTCTTTGACAGATGAATCCCCATCCGCCTTCATACCATTCTCTGTCTGGGTCTGTGCAGCTGGCGTGGTTCCGCCATGTTCCTTTTTTTTTCCTCATTTAAAGCAGAACTCATTATTTTGAAGTTTCTTCCTGTCCTTACTCTTGGAGTTTGTCTGCTTCCTTTCTCCATAAATACCATTACTAAAAGCCAACCCCATTGCTGACTGCACAGTCTGAACAAACTGCTCATGGCTCCATTCTTCCCTTCTTGAGAGGGGAGCAACACTGACTGCTTCTCTCCTTAAACCCTAAGATTTTGTTAGTTAACATTCTCATTTCTCTGATCAAACACTTGACAAGAAGCAACTTAAGTTGAAGGGTGCACACGGTCCACTATGCTGGGAAGACGTGGTCACTGGAGCAGGAGGTGGCTGGTTATATTGCACCTGCAGTCAGGAAGCAGAGAGAAATATGAAGGATGCTCAGCTCAGCTTAGTCCTGGGCCCCAGCCCACATTCAGGGTGAGTCTTCCGTAGTCAGGTAAACCTTAAAAGACCCTTGTAGGCATACCCAGGGATATGGTTTGATTCTAAATCCTATCAAGCTGACACTCATGATTAACCACCAAATCGAGTAATAAAAAAATTATATGAGCATGTATTATAAGCATAGAGTAAATGTTTGATAAAGGTTTTATAAATGCAAGCTTGGCTTTCATTGGGACCGCCCAAGGATTGTGTGTGTGTGTGTGTGTGTGTGTGTTAGTGAGAAAATGCTTGAACATTTGTGAGTCTCTGTGTAATTCACCTATCAAGGCAGAAATTTGCTTTGAGATCTTGAGCAAAAGATATTGTCATACTACAAATTACCATGATCTAATTAGGCCCGCCTCCATAAATCTGTCACTTGAAAGCCATTCAAGTCTGCTCAGCCCAGCTCTTGATTTAAACTGCTCCAGGAGTCTAGCCGAAGATATGTCCAGGATGCAATCCAACACAATATCCTGGTCTCCTCCTACCTCTCCCTTGAGGATGGGCCGCTCACCAATTTTGGCCACAATAACAGTAATGTAGAAGAGAGACTCATTATAGTTTGGGCATAGATCTTAACCAGTGCCACACAGTCTCGTGATAACATTATTTAGCATTCAGACTGGATGTGAGCACTTACTGGGGAGAGGCTATGGCTGAAGATCAGCATGGCTAGGCTCTTGAAGCAAGCACAGGGAAGAGGCATATTTTCTCCATTGAATGGACGGGTATAGCCTGTATCCCTGATTATGAGGAATACTCTGCAATGACATAGAACACTGGTATTTAAAAAGGCTGGTACTTACTAACTCAATAATACTGTTTCCTGACTACTACGGCTGAAGAAGATGTAAGAGTTTTGTGTGATTGTGCATGCATATGTGTGCACGTTTGTGTCTGTTGTTCCTCTGGTATCATCAACCTTATCCTTGAGATGGTCTCTCACTAGCCTGAAGCTCACACATGAGGCTAAGCTGGCTGGGCAGAGAGCTGGAGCCATTGTCCTGTCTGTGCCTGCCCAGTGCTGGCATTACGAACATACTCCACCATGCTGAAATTCCCTCGGTGGAGCCTGGAGCTAGAACTCAGGTCCTCATGCTTACACAGCCTGTTACCAACTGAGCTCCCTCCTCAGCCAGAGGACATGTCTTTCAGCTTCTCTTTGGTGGCTCATGGCTCTAAGGATCTGGGAACCTGTGACTGACAATGTCCCAACACAGTTTATCTTTCCCCCAGGGATGAAGGAGGAGGGACCCTTTCCCATCATCCTTGTTTACCCTCCCCCATTTCTTCTGTTTCCCCAACCTCCCCACCACCACCCCAAAACACACATCGGCACCTCTACCTTCCTATCTATCTGTACCTTGTCCCAGGCTGTCTGGGCTTCAAAGCGATGCTGTGTGTATGAAGCAAACAGAAAGACAGAATGTTAACAAGGCTTATTAAACAGGCTCACATCCTCCAGAGCTGATTCTGGGTCGGCAGAATTCAACTCCATACCCCCAAGTTAACAAGATGCCTCTCTTACGGCTTTCATTTGTAAGCCAGAGCTAGAAATGAGATGGAGTAATCGTAGAGCGGAAGATGGCATTTCACCGTGGAGGATGAGGAGGCCGCTGGGATGTGGAAATCCCAAGAGAGCATCAGGCCACACTATCAGGGTCTGAGAGTGGTGCCAGCCAGTCCTGCAGCTGGAAATGGGCAGGAGGGATGAAAGTGAGGTCAGAGCCTCCAAAAACCCTCGGCTGTCCCCCTGGGACTTGTTCCCACCCTATGTGAAGATTTTGCTAGCTTAGTTCTTGCTTCCAAGCAGCTGACAATAGGAAGCTTCCAGCATGCTCTGGTGCTAACTAGCAGAGGCCATTAGTGAGGGGGAGGGCAGGGAGAATCAAGATCAGAGGAAAGGAGAGAAGAATTCACCCAGAAAGGGCCACTTAGCTTCCCCTTCCACAAGATTCAGATTAATGGGGAGGCAAGCGCCCACCCACATCAAGGAAAGCCCAGACCCAAGCTTTGCAAGTACCTCACAGGAAAGAAGGCCTAAGAAGACCCTGGCAGAGGCTTGAAGCCTGATGAAGGAAAGGGGTTAAAGTGAACATTTTTAGAATAAAAGAGGCCTAAGAGGAGAAGATGGAGGTACTGGCTCTCAAGGTCAAACAGCACACTTTCCTGGTCCATGTCACAAAGATGCCAAGAGAGGAAGAGGAAGAAGGAAAAGAGCCTATCAAGTTTTACGTTTCTTAAAAAAAAAAAAAAGGAAGCATTTGAGAGACAGAGCTGAGGATTATTTTTGTCTATTTTGGGAGACAATGCTGGTGTCATTGGATTCCAACCAGCGCAGCAGTGAAGAGACTTGCAACCCAGAGACAGCCTGAATCACCATGGCGGAGAGCAGGGCTTTCTGAGCTGAGCCCGAGAGCTGGGCACAAGGATGTTTATAAAGAGAATCATGCTGCCTACGTATCCCCTGCCCAAATGACCACGATACAGTTGGTATTGTCCATTTGGGGCTGTTCCTTGATGATCACTCCAATCTCAAGATAAAAGGAGGAAAAAAACCCACCCTACCCTTCCCGAGGAACACTCTGGGTTCAATGCCAACCCGAGACAGCTGCTGAAGTTGAACAACAATGTCAAGGACCTACTGTCCCTTCCTGCCCCTCCTCCGCCACCACAGAAAAGACTGTGAAAAGACCAAGAGCTGGTGGGCAGCCAGCAAGAACGAAAGAACTTACAGCGAAACCACCTGTGCCTTGTCAAATTCCAGCCAAAACAATCCTTTCCCCAGAGTCTGGCTAAGGAGCCGGGGAGAGAATCTCATCATATGCTGAGAAGCACGGGGGAGGAGAGGGACAGTGGTGTCCACTGACCTCCCCAGCCAGTGGAGGGAGAGGTTGTGGAGAGTTGCACCAGGAGAGGGTCAAAGATCCAATGCTATATCCACCACATTGAAAGAGCAGTAGCCCAGCTGAGTAGCCCGAGCTCTGAATCCCAGCCCACCCACCCCTATCCTCCTATTCTTTACCTTGCTACCCCCAACCAGGGCAGTGCTGATGTCTGACCAGTGAAGCCAAAGGTACAGGAGCGGGCATGAAAGGAGCGGGCATAGATTCACATCTCGGGAATATATCTGTGAGAATGTTCAATAGCAGAACCCAGGGCTCGGCAGTGCTTAAGTGCACACCCCACTTGCAGTATTCTCTATAAATGCATGATCACCTCGAGGGGGCAAGATCTCACAGCTAGACTTCATGGAAGGTGTGTAGACCGCCATGATAAAGAAGGCGTCAGAGGACCAGGGAGAAATATCAAAGTCTTAACCGAGATGTGTGCTCGGGTTCTGTGTCTACTGGGGTGTCTTCCTCTTTGAACTTCACGTCTCCTTTCTCCATATAAGGAGTGAGCTGCCCTAAGTTTAGTTGCTGTTGTCCCAGCTGCAGTCATTAAGAGCTAATAAATGCTGGTTCTAAAATTAGAAAGTCCCTTTTGTCCTTTATAGAGGCTCTAACACTGTTATCATTGGCCAGGTGATGCTGGCGTGAACCAGAGTTGTAGGCTCGATGATATTCCCTGCTGAAAACCACACCAGAGCTCATTGCCTCTAGAGACCAGGAGTTATTCCCATTTTCAGACTTCATTTTCAAAATATTTATTTATTTAGCTGATGACTAAATCAACCACGAGAGGATGTTGACTCCTCGGACAATGGGAATAATTGGGACCCTTTATGAGCGCCAGCAATGGCCTGTCACTCAACACACGAGAAGTAGTTGTAGTTGCCAGTGACAATGGAGACACAGAGGATGACTTTGATGAGTATTAACAATGTGATTATGGACACATTCATCGTAACAAATATGACTTGTTTATTAAAAGCACTGCTTGTCTACGTTTATGCAATACCCTCACTAAAAAAAAATGAATAACTTAAATGTAACTATGAAGGCCCTAAGCTGGCTCTGGCTGGTGGGTGCTCGATAGCATGGCTGGCCTGTATGCACTAAAACATGTTAATGGAGGGGCCAGTGAGATGGCTCAGTAGCTAAAGCACTGCCTCAAACCCTGATCATTTCAGTTTGATCCCTGAGATCCACAGTGTGGGAAGAGAGAACTGACTCCTGCAAGCTCTCCTTTGACCCCTCACACATGCGCCTACACACATGCACACATGCATGTACACACGCACACATGCATGTACACACGCACACATGCATGTACACA
>JADRCH010000057.1:4086822-4104799 GCA_019843965.1 Rhynchomys soricoides
GTACACACGCACACATGCATGTACACACGCACACATGCATGTACACATGTAGAGTAATAAAAAAAGTTAAGATAAAGAAAGGCACAGAAGGGCTGAGGAACTGTATCAGATTAAATGAGACTAAAAGCTATGATAGCTAAATGAAGGCATGACCCCAAGGCTGCTCCTGGGTCAAAAGAAGAAACAGACAGAGGGAGTCCCTGGGAAAATGGTGCCATTTGAATATTCCATGATAATTGGGCATTAGCGTTTCACTTCCTGGCTTCAATATTTACTGTGGTTATGAAACGAACTGCCTATGTTCCTAGAGCATAAACTAGACCAGGGTTTAAATTGTCTTCATTCGTTTGTTTTTGTTTGTGTGCGTTATCTAAAGACACCTTGTTTTGGGTGTCGGGGAGATGTCTGAGCAAGCAGAGCACTTGGTACACAAGCATGAGGACCTGAGTTCAAATCGTCAACACCCATGTAAACAACTGAGTGTGGCTGTGTGCATGCCTGTTGCCCCAGTCCAGTGGGTGAGGGAGATGGAGGGATCTCTGCAGCTGGCTAGCCACCAGCCTCGCTCTGGGTACACGAATAGGCTTTGTCCTAAGGTAACCAGACAGAACAATAGAGCAGGACATCCTACATCCTTCTCTGGTCTCCAGCAGTGCACTTGCATACACATACGCATAGATACGACAGACAGACATTCACAATCTACCTCACACACACCACATACTTCACACACACACACCATGTGTACCCCAGACACCACACGTGTATACCGCATGCATACATCACATATGTATGCTACACACATTACACATGCATACCACACATATCATACAAGTATGTTACATAGACCACATACATACATATGTATACCACACATGGACAATATACATAAAACATGTAGATTTCACACACACACATACACACACACACACACACACACACACACACACACACACACCATGGTCAGTGAGACATTCTCCAACTTTCTTCTTTTCTGTTTTTTCTTGGGCAGGACAGATCAGTATCCTGGACCAATTTCTGTGTCACCACATATAACTCTGTCTCATTATTTCTAACACCCGGGGCTTCTGAACAGGGCTCACAATGTTCGTTTTGATGGATCCCTGGCAAGCGAGCAATGGGAATTGCCTACATTCCATTCAGCAAATCGCATTGCTCTCCACAGACTCTGCTAGCCAAAAGGAAAGGGTGCTGTTCTCTCCTTACACAAAGGCAGTCTGGAGGCAGTCCTATTAGCAGCTCCTCAACACGCCAGGGTAGAACGCAATACAACTTACTCATGTGAGCTCATCCTGCCATCAGTACAGCCTGTGCTGGTACCACAAGCAATCTATAGTGCAAAACTTGTGTGGTCCTTCTGTGTGGATCTCTGTATTCCCAGAAAAGTATTCCATATGGAAGCTCCCCACGCTCATGTCAGTCTCCTCAGAGCTGACAAATTAACCTTGCTATGGTTTTGTACCTGTTTGTGCTCCTAGCATGTGCAGGAAGTGGCTTGTTTCTGTACCCTCTAACCAATGCCAGAGGAGATCAATCTTTTAAATATTTGCCGATCTGATAAGTGAAAAATTTTATCTCACAGTTTGATAGATCATTTGTAGCAAACCAAATATTTTTAACTTTCTGTTCTCCAAACTGAGACATTTTCAAATCAGTAGTACTAAGTCTGTGTTCTTCACAAGTCTACCCACAATGCTGTTCGATCCACAAGCACTCAGAAATCATCAGTATCTATTCCACCACTGCCCATCAGCTCAATCTTGTCTCCTGTGGGTAATGTGAGGCAGAGGGAAGGAAATACTATACCTGGCGAGCATCGGGAGGCGTAAGGTTTCAGAGCAGGTTTGCTGGCATCTGATTTTCTGATCACAAGTCACAGTTGAAATCTTACTAACTACTAGCTCAGCTTGATTAGACATCACAGCCCCCTATTTTGATGTTGGTCACATGAGTAAGAGTAAATGCCAGACAAAATCCTAAGGCCCGGGACCCACGTGCTTGGCCTTTTCTCTTTAACTAGGTGTTTCTGTGAGTTCAAATCCTCCAAGATGCCAAGGCGAGATTTCAGGTTCAAGAATTTTATTAACACAAAGACTTTTGGTAAAAGCCAGAGAAGGCACCAGGAAGACCTGCCAGAGGCACAAAGCTCACCTTAGGGAAGGAGAGTGGGGGAGACTGGACACTTGAAACTGCCATGGAGCCCAGGTTCAGTGCAGCTCTGCGGAATTCTCAAAGCCAGGCCAGCGATTAGAGAAGTCTGGTGTCTGCTGGAGTCCTTAGGCCTTTCCACACTCAGTCACTGACTGGGAGAAGGCTGTGGGAAGAATAGCCTTGGTGTGAATGTGTCAGTGGACTTCAGGGCACAGCAGCTGGGCCCTTCACTTCCCCTCCTTGGGCTTACAGGGCCACTGGACTCCTTGCCATGATCACAACCACACAGAATCAAGGAGGTACTCTGAAGCTAAGCAAGGTTACCAATCCAGAAAAATCCAAGACCTGTACATGAGTTTGAACCCCTGGCCCCTGTAATTTCTGTGTAACGATTTGCTTGAATACCAGACCAGGAAGAATGGCTGATAATTGCGTCTTGAGTCTTGAGACTTCTAAGTCTCAAGAGAAAATGGCGAAGGCTCTAAAACAGGAAGACACCTGGCGTTTTATGTATTAGAACCAGAACTTGAGGGGTCAGGGAGACTTGGCAGCTAAAGCGTTTGCTGTGCAAGCACAAGAGTCTGAGTTTGATTCCCTAGAAGCCATGTGAAAGTCAGGTGTGGCGGCAAGACCTAACCCTCATGTTGGGGAGGGATGTAGAGATAGGCAGAACCCAGGAGCTCAGTGGCAAGAGAGCAAAACAGAAAAAATGAGCTTTGGGTTCCATGAGAGACTGGGGACACCTGACATCGACCTCTGACTTTCATGTCCACATGGGCAGGCAGCCACAGATCCACACATAAATGCTCATGCATAACTACATACTGATATACAACGATCAAGGTTTGGGTCGTGAAAATACACATGACTTGGATCACAATGAAAACCAATGGAAAGAGAAGAGAGGAAGAGAAAGGAAAGGGGATATGGGAATGGCAACTTGGCAATGACCAGGAAATGATCAGCGAGGTGCCTGAGGACGAATCTCAAAGGAGATAGGAAAACAATCATGTCGGGCCATCAGGACAGCACTGGTTTCCTAAAGCACCAGCCACCAGACTCCAACATAATATATACATGTTGCCGGTGTCCTGTTGGATATGTAAGCACTAGATTGGATGTGCTGGATGAAGGGGGCATTGAACACTAGACCCACAGTTCTCAACCTTCCTAATGCTGCGACCCTTTAGTACAGTTCCTGGAGTCGTGCTAGATCACAGCCATAAAGTTATTTTTGTTGTTACTTCATAACTGTAATTTGTTGCTGTTATTAATCATAATATAAATATCTGGTATGCGACCCCTCCCCACAGGTTGAGAACTGCTGCACTAGCATCTGTCTGAATATACAATGCCCATTAAGATTGAGACCTTCCTACTTGGTCTCCAGTGGTGTCGTTTTATATTGAACTCTAAGGGAAAGTCCAGATTATCTGGTTGAATTCACATTTAGTTTTACCAAATTCTCATTTAAGAACTGTTGAGAACTTGGAATCATCTTATGCTTAATAAGCACTATCATTGATCATTAGCCTGTGTATTTGTATCCGACCAGGCTTTGCCTCACTGTTCAGACTATACATTCCTTGGGACTGTCCTCCAAAGTATGAATGTTTTCTATAGCAATACATTTCTCATAGCATCATCATTATTTGATTGTGCCTATGAAGTTTATAAAGATGCATACAGAAGTAAAATATTTGGGGCCTGGAGAGCTGGCTCCATGAAGTGCTCACTGCTCTTCCAGGAGACCTGAGTTTGGTTCCTAGCACCCACACCAGAAGGCTAACAACTGCCTGTAACTCTAACTCCAGAGGATCAGACACCCTTTGGCTTCCTTGGGCAACTGCATTCACATGTACATACTTACCACAGACACGGGATACACACATAAATAAAAGCAAATATAATTTTAAAACAATGTAAGATACTTAATGCACAAATCTATTTCCTGTTGTAGCTTTGCCCTTTGATAACACTGATGGATTACTTACCAGCAGTCCTCCTTTTCACCCTGGTCTTCTCCTGACTATCTGTGTCTTTGCTCTCCTTGGGATCCCATACTGAACTTTCCAGAAGATTCCATTCTACTGTCACCACTAACCTAATGATCCTACTGATACCCAAAGTTGCACTTAGCTTCAGGCCCTCCAACTTCCTCCAGGATGTCTCCCTAAAACTCCCTGCCATCCTGGCTGATTCCATCCGGTCCACACATTCTCACACCACCCCTTGTCACCTCTCAACCTATCAACAGCCAGTGCTGCCTTCCCTTAACCCAAAGGAAACTGCTGTCCGAGTCCTTCTTTCTTCATCCCTTCTCCCACACAGAACTGCTTGGTGAGACGAGAAAACCTCAGCTTAAATCTGGGAACTCACATAAGAGCGAGGCATGGCTGTGGTCACGTGGCTGTGGTCACCTGTAACCCCAGCACTGGGGCAGAGACAGGCAGATGAATGAGACTTGCTGGCTGCCAGCCTATCTCAAAGATTGAGCTTCCAGTTCATTTAGAGACTCTGTCTCAGGAGATGAAGGCAGAAATAGAAGCAGGCATCCACCATCCTCCTCTGGCCCCTACACATGCAGGGTGTGTGTTCCCCCACTACATGCACACAGGTGCATGAGCACATGTACATACACATATATAACACACAAACACACACACACACACACACACACACACACAGAGCACAGCACAAAGGCAAAGTTCAAGGAGAAAGACTAACTCCCATTTCCACAGAGAAGTAAGCAATTCAAGTTTAACTTATCGAGAGCCTACTGTGTGATGGCCCTTAGATCAAGCTCCCTGGGGAGATTTGGTAGTAGAGTGTGAGAAGACTGAGAAGAATAGAAGAGAGAGGTGAGAAAGAGTAAGACACAAAATGAGAGATCAGAAACATGGAGGCCGGAGCCCCATGGAAGGAATGGTTAGTGACTCTCCATGTGACAATGTGACACCAATAAAAAACCAATTACACATGACTTTGACTATAGAAGAAAAGGATGAGATAAGTGTGTGAGTGTGTGTGTGTGTGAGTGTGTGTGTGTGTGAGTGTGTGTGTGTGTGTCTGTGTATGTGTATGTGCATGCATGGGCATGTCTGCATGTGTGCATGCGTGCCTATGTGTGTGTGTGCATGTGTGTGCATATGGAAATTCAGCCACATGTGTCATGACTCCCAGCACAGATGACTAGCCTCATGGCCTCAGCTGGTCAGACCTGACCATCTCCAAGTGAGAGGGAGCTATGTGCTTAACTCCATCCGGACACCACAGTCCCCTCTGCAGTTGTCATAGACAACGATTGTGTAGCTGTGATTGTCTAGCTGCTCTGAAGCTGGCCTAGCTCCAGGTCCACCCTTCTGGCCTCCGAACCCCCCCCCCCCCCAGGTTGTTCTTCATGTTGCCATGACCACATACCTGACAGGAAGCTACTTAAGGTGGGAAGGATGGGCTTTAATTTGTTTAGGTGTAGTTAATGGGAGACAGTCCACCATAGTGGGGAAGGCGGCCGACACACTATGAGGCTGGGGCAGCTAGTTTCATACCATCAGTAATTAGGAAGCAGGACTCAGTCCAGAAATAGGCCAGGACATAAAACCTGAATGACCCACGTTCAGTAGCAAGACTCCAGCTCCTAAAGGTTCTACAGCATTCGGAAGCACCACCAGCTGGGGACCACACAGACATGCCTGAACCCATGGAGGAATGTCTAGATGCAACCACCTTTTCCATGCAGATTCTGTGTTTGAAAAGGGCTCAGCATCCTTACTGTGAGTCTTTTCTTTCTTTCCCAGACAAGAATCTCCTGTTCCTTCCACAGCACCTCAGTGGACTTGGGGTATGTGTCCTTTTCTGCCCTGCCTGTCCTCTTCTGAACACCCTGCTCCTTAGTCAGTTCTCTCTAACAGACAGCCTCCAGAGCCCACAGGATGGCTCAGTGGATAAAGAGCCCTACTTCCTGACAGCCTGAGTTTGATCCCCCTAATCCATGTTAGAGTGTAAGGAGAAAACTCCTCAGAGTTGTCTCCTGACTTCCACATGTGTGTGTTCTACCCCCTTTCACACACACACCCCCCACACACACACTAGTAATAAATAAAATTTTGAACATATCACCTGGTCAACACACCCCACTGGAGTACTGAGCACCATGCATAAGGCAGAACTGCCCTCAGGCTAAAATGTGAGACAAGATTGATATTCCTAAAAGAAGATTCCTTTTTTGCAGTTCTAAAAAAAAAAAAAAATTCTTTTGTATTTTTTGTATTTTTCAATGTTGAGTGTCATGTACATCAGACCTCGAGGTTTTATTCACCTATGTTATCTCTAAACCACATGAGCTTGCCATACAGTAAGAGTCTGGTGACTGTCCCCTGCTGTTCTTAGACAGAAACAAGACATTGGATAAGTGTCCTTGCAGCAGCAGCAGCAGCAGGCCTTCGTAAAATGTCACCCCTAGTAGAACTTGTTGGGGCTTTCAGAGGGGATCCAGCCATGTCTCCCTGGGAAGAATAGGAAGCCCTTGTGTTTGAGTTTTTAAAGCTTCATCCAGCACTTGCTAGTTTGCCTTTCCACCCCACCCCTCAACATTCAAGAATACAGTGCTCCTCCCTGGAAGACGGGACAAGGCACCATCTTGGAAGCAGAGAACAGCCCTTAGTAGACAGAGGAACCTGTTCAAACCTTGATCTTGGATTTCCCAACCTCAAGAACCATGAAAAGATGGTGTTCTTTACAAATTGCTGAGTGTTAGACATTTTCTTACATTGTACAAATGGACCAACACAGTAATCTTCCCCCCTATTTCCTCAGTTACATACATAACATCTATCCTGGTCTCGGACATGTGGACATGTACTTCCATGTGGACAAAGAACTGGGTCAAATTTGATCTTTCTCTCTAAACAGGAGGGCTACTTTCTTGTGACAAACATAACTGTTCTCTCTTTTCCTTCAGATACAATGTCTTCAGAAAAGCTTTGTCTATTGCTAGCCTCAGTTAAACAGGAAAAGATTGAATTAAACTTGCCCTCAACCTGTGGCATGCATGTGAGCACACACTCACACACACATACACTTTCACACTCACTCATAACGCTCACACATATACACACGCTCAGACATTCCTAGTCACACTCAATCACACAGTCTCATATGTGCACACGTGTGCACTCACGTGTTTACATGCTTACACACACATGCTCCCACACACTCACATACACTCATTCTCAGGAACACTCACGTACACACTCACATACCCTCAAACACATACACACCTATATACTCTCACACGTGTGCACACACACACATTCACACTCACACAGGTACCTACTCACACTTATTCATATGCACACGTTCATACACACTCACATATACTCACTCACACACACGTACACACACTCCTATAAAAAACTCTACTTGTCCTATCTTGTTTCCATTCTTATGACTTCCTTGTTTAGAGGCAACTATTAAACCCATTTCTGAATGATTTGAAGCCCAAAGCTCACAGCTTTGAAGTTTTATCAAAGGCCCCTGACGGCCCATGACCCCATCTCTGCATCTCCCACTAAGTCATTGCCCTTCCCTCCTCCCAAGCTTCAAGTCTCAGGTGATGAGGCATCTTACTCAGGCTGTCAGCTGCCACACCCACTTCAAAGACAGTCCTGGGCTTGTTTGCACGGCCGTTGGCTTTGGCTTTCTCAGGGACTTCTTAAGGGCTTTGCTGCACAGCCTGGGACTCTACAGTTTCCCCAACCTAAGCTTTAGCTGCTTTTCATGTCGGAAGGACACTTGCTCGGGTGCGATCTGCTGGTACTTCTCGCCCCTCTGGTTTCTCCAAGGGCTCAGAGCACATGTGCTCCAGACATCGAACCCATGAGTCCTTTGGAAGCTGCAATTGAGGTTTTCCTAGCAGTAAGTTCTTTCTGTGTTTACACTCCTTAAAAGAATCTGTTACTTCTACTTTCAAGCCACAGAAATCAAATGCCTGCTACTAACCTCTACTAGTGTAATGCTAGATGAGGATGTAGGAAGCAGAAGTCATAGTCCCTGGTCTTAAGGGAACCCAGGGACTCGTATAAGGACAGACTTACAACTGGGCAGTAATCACTGTGCTGGTGACACAAGGAAACTGGCAGCCAGAAGAGAGGTTCCTCAGGAGAGGGTTAATTATAGTCTGAGGACTCAAGTGACTAAGCATGGCTAATGTCTGTGTGCTGGGTCTAGGAAGATGACTAGACATTCTCCAAGTAAAATCTTAAATGGACAAAAGTCAGAAAGATAGCGGTTATTACCATTTTGATTCAAACCTTTTTCCTACCACTGCCCATGGCTTCTTCGGAAACATTTCTTCCCACTGTCCTGTGCTGTTTCAAACCCCTCAGCCTAACCTTCCAGACATCCACCAGCATGGGCTCACTGACATGCTCCCCCAGTGAACCGGCCTTACCTCTCTAGTGTGCACTTTTCCTAGGCACTAAGACAAGTGTGGGAAACAAAACCAGATGCCTTCACTTCAAACTCACTGTCAACCTGCGTGCCTACCAAGCTAACCTAGAAGATGAGGGGGACAGAAAATGACAACACAAAGAATTGCAACACAGAGAAAATCAAATATATGAAAAATGGTATAGAAGAGAAAACCAGCCACAAATACCAGGCCAAGGCAAAACGATGACAGAGGAAGAGGTCCTTGGGAAGACACCTTTAAACAGATGTGTGTTTGGAGTGGGGCTGAGGGTAGGGTCATCAAGGTGCCCATGAAGAAAAGCCTTTCAGGCCTAAGGAGTCAGAGTACAGAGAGGTTCTGAGCCAGAGACACTAGGACTTGCATTAGATATCAGGGGCTATTCTGTCTGCAAGTTATGCATAGGCTGAGAAGGCAGTGTATTCTGTCTGCAAGTTATGCACAGGCTGAGAAGGCAGTGTATTCTGTCTGCAAGTTATGCACAAGCTGAGAAGGCAGTGAGCCACTATAAAGACCCACTGAGACTACCTAGGTTACCAGGACCACTTACAGGAGCTTGACTGACTCAAAGGCAGCTGCATCACTTGAAAGCCCACCCCAGCATGGGTGGCTTTCCATAAAGCTGTACTCTTGGAGCCCCTCATTCCTGAAAAGTCTCCTGTTCCCTGGCAATCACTTGCCACGTGTCCCTGTTGTCTCAGGTAGTGGCTTCCAGAACCTTGTGACTTTCTGCATCTTCCCAAACTTGGAAGTTTATGATCTTCCTGCATATGGTAACTCTCTCTCCTCCCTCCAAAAGGGGATGTTTCAATCTGCAGCAGGCAGACCCAGAACAGTGGGACTGACACAGAAACAGATACCAGCAATGGAGAAGAAGGAGAGTGAAAAACATGGTCTCCTAAGAGCCCCACAAAGGCAGGGCTTCAAGCAGGAGGCATCACCTACATAGCTGAAGAGACAGGAGCACAAAAACTGTGACCTCTGAGTTAGGGACACGGGGGTCTTTAGCAACCTTGTGTATAAGATCATCCTTAGGTTGGTGGATCAGGGAGGCAGTGGGTTGAAGAGAGATTTTGATGCTGAATTATTTCTAGCTCCTCAGTTCTGCAATAAAGAAGAGAAATTGAAAAGCCACAGGGCAAAGGGGGTCACAGCAAGCATTGTTTTAAGATGGAGGATATTGTGCACCAACAGGAATGACCCATGAGTAAAGAAGAAATGGATGGGGCCAGGGGTCACTGGGGCGGTGTCCTTGAGCAGCTCACTCAAGGCTGTCTGTTGTAGGAGTAGTAAATGTGATGGGTTTTGTTCTTATCTAGAATCCTGTCCATCAAAGGCAGAGCTCACAGCACAAGGAAGACATAGAGAGATGGGTTGCAAAGGTTACAGAGTGTCCCTCCTGGGTGTGTTTAGGGGAGGTGATGCTGACGGTCTGGGGAGGGAGACTGCAATAGCTGTGAAAACTGTGCCAGAGCTGGGTAGTCTAGGGAATCTGGGTATGAGTAACTGTTACTGAGCCCAAACTCGAGGGTTGCCATGTGAACTGAGTGCGGGTCTCTCCCTAAAACTGCATGGTTTTCTCCAGCCTTGTTCAGCTAGGAAGATGGGAGTGATTGATGACCAGACTCAGTTAACTTGACCCAGTGTTGGGGGATTTCCTGATAAGTCTGATAAGGAAAGACGGAATGAAGGAGACTCTTACACAGGTGGTTACTGCAAAGGTGGACCTTGGAATCTTAAGTAGGAACGAAGAGAAACAAGAACACACGTCAAATGACAGAGACTGTCCCTAGAATCCCAGAGTCCAGGTGCTGAGTTGAACTCAACTGCAGCAGTCAGAGTGAGGAAGGAGGCCGAGAAGGCAGGACCCGTTGGTCGGTGAGCGGCTCTCTCTTAAGAGGCCATTATTGCAGAATCGAGGCTACGCTTTTTCACTTATTTGCCTATTCCTGGAAGTCCCTGTTTAAAAAGTTCATGTAGCAGGCATCTCTGGCGAGGGAGCCATTGTGTTTTCAATTTTGCAGTGGCTTTCAGGGGACAGCAGGAGAATGGTGCAAATGTACTATTAGAGAAACAGGATCTGGCTGGGTTCAAGTTCAGACTCGCTCTTCCCTGTTGGTGGTGGGCTCATTTCTTACCCACGGCGAGGAGGCCCCATTTGGCTCATCTTTAAAATGAAGGAAACATTAATTGGCTTGTGGTTATTGGGACGATCAAATGCAATAAGGTATTTGGATGTGCTTTGCAAACTAAAAGGCCAATTAACAATAACCTGAAATGACCCCAAGATAGTGAATCACGCAGCAGAGGGAGAAGCAGAAGTCACCAAGGCCTCTGGAGGCGGACCTTTCCTCTCCTTCCAAGCTGTGACTAAGCCGGATGTCATGCCTATTGGACTCCTGCTCAGTCCACAGCTTCCTAGGTGATCTCCTGCCTTTATTTTATGCTCCAAAGTTCCCCCCTGGGGCACGGGAAGGGAGAGGAAGGGGAAGCATGGCAAGCAGAAGACTGGGGAGGGGTCTGAGTGGAAGAAGCATCCTCAAAGTATCTACCATGCACCAGGCACTTGGCCAAGCACTCTGTCGTCTCTCCATTTGTTATCACCCTCGCAGTTTATACACTAGTTTATGGACTTGGCTGGTTTGATCAAGGGGGGTTAAGTTTGCTTAACTTAATAATACAAGCAAGACGGTTGTGGTGGCGCATGCCGGTAGGATTTGCTGAAGGAGGCAGAGACAGGAGGATCATGAGTTCAAGGCCAGCCTGGGCTACACATTTTTGCCGGCCAGTGGTGGTACACGCCTTTAATCCCAGCACTTGGGAGGCAGAGACAGGTGGATTTCTGAGTTCGAGGCCAGCCTGGTCTACAGAGTGAGTTCCAGGACAGCCAGGGCTATACAGAGAAACTCTGTCTCGAAAAACCAAAATAATAATAATAATAATAATAATAATAATAATAATAATAATACAAGCAAGAGATGGTACACAGGTCTACCTCTTCACCGAATCCAAAGACTATTGCTTCCCCAGGGTGCACCAATCCATCTCTATGTTGAAGAAAAGCTAAACAAAACCTTTTCAGGACGATCTCCTCACTTGGCTCTTCATTTTTCTGTAATTCTTCCTGTCTTAGAATAAGAGAAACATGCAAATAGAGAAACTAGACATTTTAGAACATCAAAATTATTAAATTTCTCAGAGCAACAAGTAATCAGCCTGAAGTGGGAACATTTAAAGACTCCCTTAGCATCTTATTGGCTGGGAATGTCTCTACAGAGAGGTGTAAGACATGACAAAGGAGAAAGAGGACACTCATCCAGGGCTGCCAGGTCTGGAACCTCTGTGTTCATGGCCCCAAGCTTCATTTCAGAACGAGCATGGACCCCCAAATTACCACGCCTTAAAGCAGCAATGTGCTGTTCGATCTCCTGATTCTAAGAGCTAATTGGATGAGACTTTCACTCAGAGCTCACTTGCTGGCTGGGCTGCTGTTTTCTGAAGGCTGCATCTGGCAGGGTTCCCCTCCTGACCAACATTTGAGGGAGACTGGGCTTTGGTTAACAGTGTCAATGGCAATGCCCATGGGGCTAGGGCTTCTCACAGCATGGTGACTGAGAGAATCCCAATTGTGAGTTTTCCAAGGAGAGGAAGTCACTGTGAGGCCTGTCACAGGCCATACCAGAGCCCACACAGTGTCACTTCTGCTGTTTGACATACAAGGACAGAGGTGTAAACGCCACTTGCTTTATGAAAAGAGGCAAGTTACTTTCAGAAGAAAGTGGGAAATTGTAGAAATGAGTACTTCCACCTTTAGACAACGAAAACTACATGGTCCCCAGTCCAGGGACATGGCCAGAGTCATACTGGCCTATGGCAGGCAGCTCACTTTGAGTGTGAGCCAGCCATCCCAGCCTTCCCGCCCATGCCTCCCACCACTCACCTGTGCTGCAAAGCACAGCCGCTGTTTTTTATTCATCCTTATCTGTTCACGCTGACCCTTCTGCCGTGGATCCCTCCCCCCACTCTTCCCATGGGCTTTCTCCCTTACAACTCAGGTCCCTGTTCAAGTATCACTTTTCCTGGGACTTCCTGAACATGGCTCCCTTCCATCCTTACAGCTTTTGTGTGTTGGATTTCTCTCTCTCATCTCTACCCTACCACTAAAACACAAATGCTGAGAGAAAAGTTCTTGGCCAGCACTGAGGGCATCTGTAGCATGTCTTCACATACCTGTTGCATTATGTTGTTCAGTTTTGTCATATAAAAATGAGTGAAAAGGTTGATGATATCCTGCTAACAGCTGCCCGCACCTTCACTGGTGTCAGGATGGTGGCTCTGTACGCTTCTCTGGAAAGCTGCCTTACCTTTAGACACGTCGTATGTGACAGTAAAGCTACTTAGCCAGGGACTGGGAAGATGGTTCAGTGGGCAAGCAGCTTTGCAAAGAAAGCATGAGGACCCAGAGTTCAGATGCCCAGCACCCATGTAAATATCAGGACCCAGCAAAGCACATCAAAGGCAGAGACAAGGATTCCCAAGGCAAGCTGACTAGCTGAGTCCCAGAACTCACGGTTCATCAATAGAAGAGTGATGAAGGAAGACACCAGACATGAACCTCTGGGCCTCTACATGCATGTATAAACATGTACATGAGCACCTGCATGCACACATATAGCAATGCATGTGTGAACATGCATACACATATGTACTGCACACACATACGCACACACATAAAAATTCACTCAAGTAGTCAAGGTTTCTAGCATATATTCACTAATAATGAGCTTTAAGTCTGTACTTCCAAGGTCTAACCTGGAGGGAAAGGCAAAGAAGAAAAGGAAGCCAGAAGCCCATCGGGACTTGTATACAACATCAGTGCTTCCATGGGTTTTATCTATTGAGGTTTATTTGGAAAACAGTCCCCTGCTAGAAGTGACTAATTCAGGCATGTCTACTTGACATTGTGACAGACATGGAAGTCTACAAAGTTCACCTTAAGAACTGTGTGAAAGCCGGGCAGTGGTGGCACACGCCTTTAATCCCAACACTTGGGAGGCAGAGGCAGGCGGATTTCTGAGTTCGAGACCAGCCTGAGTGAGTTCCAGGAAAGCCAGGGCTATACAGAGAAACCCTGTCTCAAAAAAACAAAAAACAACAACAACAACAACAAAAAAAGAACTGTGTGAAAATAAAATTCCACAATGTTCAATGGAAGTTTACAATTTGACTTGACTGCTTCGTAGCTTTCCTTGGCGACATGTGGCCTGTGGTGGAATGGTGAACACACATAGTCACTCTACTTCAGTCCCATTCAGAACCTCAGGAAACTCTTTCTCAGAGTGTGGCCTTCCATCAGTCAACACCCTGGACACAGATGGGAAGGAGACGAACTGAGCCCCTGGCCACATGACCAGGGGACCGGTCCTAACCACCACGTTGTGGAACTCGGAGGTAAGCCTCACATTCGAAACTCATTGCTTTACAGGATGAGGACAAGCTGATAAAACATGGAAACTATCATGCAAACTTTCCCTTGGGAAGACCCCTGGCAATAGAAGCTGGGTGCTGACCTCAACGTAGCTAAATGTATACTCCCTTTGCTAGGGAGTATACACCATATAAATAGCCAAGTGACTGAGCATGCTGTGTGTATATGCACATGCACATACACATGTGCACACACGTGCACACACATATACATGCACATATACAGGCACACACATATTCACATACACACATATACACACACACACACTCACACATACACACATAAACACACACAGACATACACAAACTTATATACATACACATACTCACACATAGGCACACATATGCATACACATACATACACATACACATATATGCATACACATACATACATATACACATAATACATACACACACATATACTCTCTCTCTCTCTCTCTCTCTCTCTCTCTCTCTCACACACACACACACACACACACACACACTGTTGTGGCCAGTGTCACACTCAACATACCTCTTCACCCAGTTGATCACTTCTCAAACAGGGTAAGAAGTGCAGAGCCCTTAAAATTCCAAGCGTAAAACAGCTAATAAGAGTGTCTTGTTCAACAAAGTAATAAAAAATAAAACAAGGACAGAAAAAGCTGTGAAGTTTTCTTTGTGATCATTGTTTAACACTGAATGCAATTAAATATTAATGAAAGTATGCCACTTTCATTTGGTGAGCAATTTAATTCAATTAAAAATAAATGGGTCTCCTTGGCTCAGTGGTCACACCAATGTACAGAGCAGCACTGCCCTTAACTTAGTTTCCAGCATGTTTAGACCCAGCCCAGGGCAGCAAGGCTGGAACACAGACCCAGGCCAATGCGCTTAACTCAATAGGAACCCAGAACATACCCCAGCCCAACAGTGGTGCATCATACCCTGTGGATTCATAGCACGGTTTCAGGTAAAGACGCTCTGTCCAGTTTTCCCTTGTGGGACAGAAGTGTAAGTGTATCAAAGTAAAAATGGCCATAGTCTCAAGAAATCTACCTGGAAGTTGGTGGGTGACTTATGTATGTGTGTGCCATTGTACACACATGTGCATGCTGTGTGTCCACACTTGCGTGTAAGTATACAAGCAAGCCAATAAGTATACACACATATACGTAAAGTGTACACAGAAGCATGTAAGTGTGCACACATGGAAATATACATGTTCTCATGTAAGTATGCACACAAATGCACACAGAACCATGTACATATACACACATATACATGGATATACACCGAAGTTCCTAACTATATACACCGAGCTGAACACTTCAGACTACACTATGCCCTTGGTTGCAAACATTTTATACCAGTCTGGGAAAATGAACATTTTTCTGCCCCAAAGGCCCACCTGCCTCTGTCATTATTCACCCAAAGAGGCAATTTAGACACACAGAGAGTCCCTGCTTACCATCTGACTGGCTAAGACTCATTTTAAAAAATACTAAGGTCATTTATTTAGTATAAGAACATAGACACATCTTAAAGTGTCTTGAGAAGACAGAACAAACCTAAAGGTGGGTGTCTGCAGTCAGAGCTCTAGGGACAGATTCTCTGGAATCGTAAGTTCTAAGAGTTTTAAAGTCTAAGCAGGACTAAGACATGAGGGAAGCCTGGGGTCCGGTCCCCACCCCCAGTTGATGGTTTGTCCCTAGCAGTGAGAGGAAGGTGGAACTGTGTGCCTAGTTCTGGTTGGGCAATGGTTTCAAGACCAGTTTCAGAATGATTCTCAGGAGCCTTGGAGGTCATGGCCCCATGGCCCCTATGATCCATGGGCTGTATCACATGTCACCAGCAGAGCTGAGGCTGGGGAATGAGCTCTGGCATTCCACAGGCTATGTCTAATAATAACAATGTTATCAACACTGGGAGGCTAAGCTGGCCTGGAGTGTGTGGCTGGGTACCCAGAGGCCAGTGCCCTGAAAAGAGAGCCATGCCCGGTGAATGGAGGAGAAGACGCCAGCCTGTGGACAAAAGCGTGCTGCTAAAATCGGAAGCCCTGCCAACATTTTACAACCTGGACATATTAATGGGCTGGTTATCTGGCAGGAATAGGAAGCTGGGTTTGGAAACAATGAATCCTTTTTAGGTACAAGGTCGGTGCCTGAGGGACCTTGAGGCTGAGCCACCCCGCCCTCATTCTCATGAGGGAACAGACCCCTGAGTGACACCAGCTTTCTGGAGGGGGAAGGCCACCCTTTGACAGCACAGGAGGCTTGTGTTGAGCACACCACACCCAGGTCCCAATAAGGCTTATGGGGGACTTTCCAAAGCTAGGGCAGGGTGGGAGCTGGGAGAACCCAGATATCCCTCCTTTGGCACCACCTCTCAGTGAGAATGAAGGGAAATCTTGCCAGCTTTATATGGAGTCGCAAACCTTGTCTGAGTAGCTGATTGTGAGACCTGAGTGAGAAATTGGACCTTCTAACCCTTTAGTCTCCTCACCTTCAGAAGGGTAAAGGGAGCCATGTCCACCACAAGAGCCTATGCATGATTAGCTGAGGTCCCACAGGAGACATCATGTGAGAAGGTGGCCGGCACTAGGGCCTTTCCACAGCCTTGCCTTTAGCTCCAACTCTCCCGATAAAGGCTGTCCCAACCTTCTGCAGGCTCCTTCCTTGATTTGTTTTGTCAGTAGCGCCTACTGCTGCCTAATGTCCTATGGCATTCTATCTGTGATCATGGAGAGAAGAGAGACTATTTCATCTTCTGCTTAGTTCCTGGTACCTAGGCTTATGCCTCATATATAGTCATGAGCCTATAGACACTGAATAAAAGGTAACAAACATGGTTATCTCAGTCACTTTCTGTCAACAGAGCACCCAAGGCTGGGTAATCCATAAATCATAGAAATGTGCTTGACCTGTGGTTCAGGAGTCTGGCAAATCCTAAAGCACGGGTAGGTATCTGACAAGGGCCAGGGTACTTCTTCATCCCATTGGAGAAGGGAGAAGGGCAATAGACAGTAAGTACTCTGAGCAAGATAGAGCAAATCTGCTCTCAAAATAGCCACCCTCATGGTGCTATGAATTTGTTCAAGGATACAGAGCACCTCCCAACACATGCTTGGTGGGTCAGCCACTCATTCGAACCACCACAATGATGACAACGAAGGGGAGGGTCACTGTGAAAAGTCCCCAGTGGACCTTCTGATGTCAATTTCTTCAAGTCATGTGTAGCTGTTGACTCTAGGTTGATGAATTCTCTAACAGAGAGGAGGAAGCCATAAGAAAGTTAGCCAATTCCTCACCAGACCCCAGAGAAGATGACATCATCAAGTCCTAGGGTGGAGAGGTCCTTCTGGGTTGAGCTTTGCAGAGCTCCAGCAACATAGCTTTGGTGATTTGTCACCCAAGCTGAGGTGGGATTCTCAGCGATACACCCACCCCAGCTACCCATGTTTCAGTAAATGATGTCCATAAACTCATCAGTCACCAAACTGAGCATGAGTAAAATCGTTTCTTTGATCTGTTCATGCCCTATCTATCTATATGGCTGAATCGAAACAGACTCCCTGGGGAAAGCCAAGCAGCATGAGTTCTCTCTGCTGCACCATAAGCATCTCCTGAGCGGAAGCTGAGTCTTCCAAGACTCTATTTCCAATACCCTGGTCATGATGTAACTAATACAAGTGCAGGATGCTCCAGTGAGATTCAATTTAAGATAAAGAAGAAAACTTTGCTTCCTTACGAAAACAAACCCACATTTTGCAGAGAGCATACTCTGTATGTGTGCTGGCGTGCACGCCCCTGTGTGCACGCGTGTGCGCATGTGTACATATCTGCACGCATGTGTATATATATATATATA
>JADRCH010000057.1:4104899-4128645 GCA_019843965.1 Rhynchomys soricoides
TGGAGGCAAGAGATCAGTGACAGATGTCTTCTTCAATCACACGCCACATGAGGCAAGGTCTCTCAGTGAACCTAGAGCTTGCTGAGTTAGCTGAACTAACTGGCCAACAAGCCCAGTAACCTGAGACAATGGGCACGAGCCACCACACTTGGCTTTTTACTCAGATTCTTAGTGAGCCACCTCTGTAACCCATGGGCAATGTATGTGGTGTTCTAACATTACCCATTGCTTGTCTGGCATGAAATTTCAGCTGACCATCTGGCTGTATGAGAGCCCTATGCACAAGAGTTCCTGTTTGTAAACAACACCTTAAAATGGGAAGGTCAGGTCTGGCCACACAGAGTGCCAGTGATGTTTATAACTGATATTTTGGATGGAGGAAGCTTGACTCACATTTACCAATTATCAGAGGGTAAATATGCTCATGGTGGCTTCAGGCTGCTCTGGAGACACACCGTGTACTGACTGGTTTTGTGTGTCAACTTGACATAAGCTGGAGTTATCTCAGAGAGATGCTTCCCAGGAGATCCAGCTGTAAGGCATTTTCTCAATTAGTGATCAAGAGGGGAGGGCCCCTTGTGGGTGATACCATCTGTGGGCTGGTAGTCTTGGGCTCTATAAGAAAGCCAGCTGAGCAAGCCAGGGGAAGCAAGCCAGTAAGTAACATCCCTCCATGGCCTCTGCATCAGCTCCTGCTTCCTGACCTGCTTGATTGAGTTCCAGTCCTGACTTCCTTTGGTGATGAACAGCAATGTGGAAGAGTAAGCTCAATAAAACCTTTCCTCCCCAACTTGCATCTTGGTCATGATGTTTTGTGCAGGAATAGAAACCCTGAGTAAGAAACACTGTAATGAAAGATGGGGGAGAGGCAAGCACAGTGGGCTTTGTCAAGCCGGGATGAGCCTAATTCTACATACTATGACCCAGAAGCACAGCACTGAAGACATGGACAACAAACAAGTAAGAAAAATAAACTAAAGCTTTTCGCACTGCACCATGGGAAGGTCTCGGTGGCCGCTTCCCCATGTATGTTACCTCAGCCTTAAACTTCTGTGAGAAGGAATGATTGTTTCTATTGTTTGTCTGGTTTGTTTGCACCAGTGGGGAAAGAAGGCCAGAGAGAGTTCAAAAGTCCAGCAGCTCAGCAAATAAGTCAGCCTAAGCTCTTCCTCCAAACTATCCTGCCTCTGTGGTCACTAGACTTGGAGGTCCAAGGAGCCCCAGAGCTAAGCATATCGACTTGTCCCATGATGACTGCTGCATACCTGTAATCCCAGAACTGGGGATGTGGAGGTAGGTAGCTCACTGGGGATCACTTGCCTGCCAGGCAAGCCTACTCAGTGAGCTCCAGGCCAATGAGAGACAGTCTCCAAAAAACAACACAGGCAGTAGACCAGTGTCTGAAGAACAACAGCTGAGATTCGTCAGTCATTTACCCTCAGCATGCACACACACAAGCATCACACCCATACACATGGGTGTACACACACACACACACACACACACACACACACACACCAATCATCTTCATTGCTTCATTTCTTTCTGGTTGCCTGGACTCTTCTCTTCCGACCCCTCGCTTTCGGCTGTACCTCTGTCCCTCCCTTTCTGTCTCCCTGCCTCCTTTCTGCCCTTACCTCCCCTACCTCCCATATGCAGAACACCAGAGTAACAGCTAATCAGAAAGAAGCCCACTACTGAAGTGGAAGCAAACATGAAGGCCAGCACTGGTGGGGGCTGTGTGAGAAGCCAGCAGCTTCCAAGCCTTTCTTCTATTCTTCTAGGTTGACCATGCCCTTCTTTCCTGCCTAGAGAGCACATTGTCAGCTCTACAAACAAAAGATTATGCAAAGCATTATAAACATAAAGGAAAGCATCATCCTAACTAAGCATTCCCAAATATAAGTGTCCCAGGTTGGGAGATGAATGGAAGGACTTAGGCATCCCAAGGCCATGCCACCCTGAGAAGGAAAACAGTTCTTGCCTTCACCTCACCCCCTCACAGTGGGTATCACAGAGTCTAGAGAGGCAAGCATGCCTTGAAGAGATGTCCTGTTTGCTGAAAACTCTGAAAGCAAACAAGAGCCCTCAAGGCTCATTAGACCTCTTTAGACAGTTCTTCATTGGGAAAAATTGAATCTTCCAAACAAACAAACACAGCCCGTGACAAATGGAGTCACTAGTCACGTTTCAGCTGAGCTCTATTGTTGATAAATGGGCCGGTTAAGGCTCCTCGGGCAAGGTAAGCATGTTTCCTTATCTTGAATTCCCCTTGGTTGAGAGAAAGGGAACACAGGGCCACTGGGGGGGAGGAGGATGGAGGACAGGCCTGGGGGAGGAAATTGGGAAGGACAAAGTTGTAAGGAGGGACCCTCCAGCTCTTGAAGGCCATCCTCTCTGGAGGAAGCCAAGGTATAACTCCTTCCCTGCCCATCAGACTCCAGCCTCCATTAACCTTGAGAATGTCTCAGGCTAGCCCTGCTGGTCACTGGCTAGGCAGACCTCCATATGGGCTCCTTGGAGGAGGCACCAGAGTGCCCTCCAAATGGCTCCCTGCCTGCATTCTGCATTTCTCAACAGGTTTTGTCTTTTCTGGAAACCACTCCTTTTCTGGGAAGGGTTGGCAGCATCAAGGGCTGACCCTGGCAAGAGATGACCAGGCCAAAGTGAGACTCTCTCAGAGGGAACAGTGATAAGACAGGAGGAAGAAAATTGGCTTAGGCTGCCCCTGGCAGAATCTCCCTGCCTGGAGGAGTCACTTGCTAGATCTGTAGCTGTCCTATAGTATGCAGTGGCCACCAGCCAGAGGTGACCACTAGGTAGAGAAGTGGCAGCCAGCCCACATGCAGATGTCTTGTAATCTGAAGTACCTTTGGTGATAAAAGAAGCAGAAGAAAAAATATATATATAAATCATCTTATTAATAACATTTGTGTATTTGTTCTATGACACTTGTTGAATATTATGAAGAAAACATATTTAAATACCCAATGTTACTCCTAGGAAAAATAGATGACCAATAAATACTACAAATGAATATCATCTTAACATGGAAGAAATGTCAATGTTACTAGGAATTATAAGGTATGTTATGAAAATTAATTGCACCTGTTTTTTTCTGCTCCTTAAGTGTCGCAACTAAAATACTGCATTGCGGTTTTCTCATTTTAATTCTTTCTTTTTTTCTCATTGTTTGAGACAAGGTCTCATGTAGCCTCTGCTGGCCTCGAACTCTTTATGTAGTTGAGCTGCTGACCCTCCTGTCCCCAGCTTCCGAGTGTTGTAATTATAAGAGTACTCTACCAGGCCAGGCTCGTGCCGGATCCAGCCCAGGATTTGCACATACAGCCTTCCAACTGAGACCCAGCCCCAGCCTCCTGCTAGAAAACCTCATATCCCGAGGCTTGTCCTCCTCCCGTTAGACTACCAAACAACAGAACCAGGTTCCCACATCTAGACTTTGCCTCTTCTTAAAACCCTTCAGTGCCATAGCCAAGGCAGGATAATTGGTGTTTCCCGTTCCGCAGCATACAAAGAAAGCTAGAGTTAGGCTCTACTCAGGCTGTGTAGTGGAAACCTCAGCTTCAGAAGTGCCCACCCACTTTAACATCTGTACCTTTCCACTTTATAACAAAAGCAGCCTCTGCTCCTTCCCTCTCCCACATCCTCAGAACATTGCCTCTTACCTTTGGCTTCGAAAGAGCACAAGTAAATATGCTAATAGGGCCGGGCAGTGGTGGTGCATGCCTTTAATTCCAGCACTTGGGAGGCAGAGGCATGCGGGTTTCTGAGTTTGAAGTCAGCTTGGTTTTCAGAGTGAGTTCCAGGACAGCCAGGGCTACATAGAGAAACCCTGTTTCGAAAAAAAAAAAAAAAAAAAACAAAAACCAAACCAAAAAAAAAAAGAATAGGCTAATAGGAATCACTAGAAGGAGCCACCAGGGCTCATAGTAACTGGAGGGACCATCACTTATTCAGACTGTCCCACTTGACCCAACCCAAGGGAAGCACAGCATGGCTGATCTAATTCATTGTTCAATGCACTAACTTCTGTTTGTGTTTATATGGTAATGCTTGTTCGACATCAGATCCAAATCATCGACAATCCCAAAGTCAAGCCAGCCACTGTGGATGCTTGAGGGTAGAGCCAGCAGTGTTTTAGTTTGTACTACAAAAATGGCAATTATGGCCTCTGTTGAGAACTTGTTATATCCAGGTGCCACACTGAATACTTGTAAACATTATTTTCTTCATCAAAATTCCAAAGTAGGTTTACTGACTCTATCTTGTGGGGGGAAAAAAGAAACTAAGACTTTACAATATTAAATATTGTGCCCAGTGACACATAGCCAGTTAGGCATGGGTACAAACTGGTCATGAACATGAACTGCCTCTGTCCATGGAATAGTTCTTTCTCTCGTTCTTTTCAAAAAACCTTTGGCAGTTATCTAGACATGACAGCGCACGCCTTTAATCTCAGCACCAAGGAGGCAGAATTAGGTGGAGTTTGAGGCCAGCCTGGTCTATGTGGCAAGTTTCAGGACAGCCTGGGATACATTGTGAGACCCTGTCTCAAAAAGAAAAGAGAATAAAATCGAAATATCTATCCCCCTACCCATGTGTGTGTGTGTGTGTGTGAGAGAGAGAGAGACAGAGACAGAGACAGAGAGACAGAGACAGAGACAGAGAGTGTTAGAGGAGCCAATGTGAGAGCAAGCATATGCAAACCATGACATCTGAATGCAGAGGACAGCTTTGAGTGTTAGTCCTCACCACTATGTTCACCAAGCTATGTGGCCTTTGAGCTTCTTGGGCTCACCCATCTTTGCCCCTCACCTGTGTGCAGTGCTGGGATTAGAGATGTACAGCACTGTACTTGGTTTTAAGTGGGTGCTGGGGATTCAAACTCAGGGACTCACAGTCGGATGGCGAACATTTTATCCATGGAGCCATCTCCTCCATCCTTGAGCTAGTACTCTAAAAGAGCCATCAAGCCCCATGAATTCATGGTGCATTCTTTGTGCACCACCTTCCTACCATCAACTGATGTCTAGCTAGGTAGTCACTTATTCAGTTACATCTATCTGGCCCGGGGTTCTAGGCAGTCAGAATCCAGTGGTGACTTCAGCTGAGAAAGTTCTTTGGCTCTTGTAGTTACTTCAGTGTCAACAGATAGAGAGATAACAAGTAAAGAAATACAGCAATGCCACAGCGTCACTAACAGAACCAGTAACTGGAGTTCAGTGGAGGCACAGAGCAATAAGAAGTGGGGTGAAGGAAAGACTTGGCGGGTTGTATTACTATGTGTTGTTATTTATGCCATGTGTAGCAGAAGCTGGATAAGGTCATTGCTCTTTTTCACAGTGGTCAGGAAAGGTAATAGAAGGTGTCATTTAAGCAGAGATCTTTTTTAATTTTTGTATTATTTTAGGGTTGAACTCAAGACCAGAGCATGCCAAGCAACCGATCTACCACTGAGCCACACCCCCGGCCCCTCAGCAAAGACCTTGCAGGAAGAGACACTGGAAATTGAGGTATCCCTAGTAAAAGGTGCCCTGAGCTGACATGTAATCAGTGTCACCAAGGAAAGCCAAAATCCCAAGTGTTTGGAACACAGGGAAGGCAGAGGTTGTAGGCAGTCAGATGGAAGAGTTGACCAGAGTCACATGGGTCACTTAGGTTCTTTGGAGCTTACAAGTCCTGGCTTATATTCTAAGTGACATAGAAGCCCACCCGAAGAGACAAGAGTTCAACCAAAGAGGGGTCACTCCAATCAGTGCTTTGAAACAATAATGCAGAGGGACCTGGGCTAAAGTTAGATGACCAGTTCAAAGGTAAGCAGACTAAGTTTGGTCTGGTTCTTCCTCCCGGCCCCATGCTTCCAGAAACAAGACTCAGACTCAAAATATATTTACAAATACCTTAGTCATCTAGTTAAGCTCTTCTCTGACTAGATCGTAACTTATTATAACCCACTTATTCTAATCTACATTCTGCCATGTGGCTGGCTACCTGTGCTCAGGTACCATGTGTCCTTCTTGTCACATCTTCCCAGGTGAATCTCCCATGCCTTGCACCCTCCCAGAATTCTTTCTACCTCCTGGATGTCCCACCTCCAATTTCCTGCCTAAGCTAAAGGCCATCAAATTTATTATTGACAGATGCCACATCCATACAGACACAAGATTTTTTTTTTCTACAGGGAAGGGGCAACAGAATTACAACTCTGGATTGGGAAAGTCATAGCAATAGGATATGCTGATGCCCCAGATAGGACGGAAAATGTAAGGGACAGTTGCCAACTTTTCAGTTTGGGATAACTGGAAACATGGTTACTATGAACCAAGATGGGAAAGCGACCAGGAGTTCGTTGAAATAAAATGTAGAAATAAAAGCAGATTTGGAGGCGTGTTAAGTAGGAGATACCTATCCAGCATCAAAGCAGACATGTCAAGTGGACTTGGCTAGATGCAGACAACAGTCTGTGCTAAGCTATGAATAGGAAACGGACTTGGATGACAGATCACATCTGAAAGTGTGACCCTGGATAAATTCATCTTGTCGTTACTTACAACAGGGATGAGATCTTAGAGAAAACCTTCACTCTTCCAAAGAACAGCTCTTGAAGAAGAGGTGGGGGACCACAAAGTAAGGTGGGGGAGAACAGCCCTGGGGTAAAGAAGTTCTCAGGAGGACTGGTGTGTGTACATCGGGCTGCCTGAAGAAGATGCTCATGTGAGTAGACAAGATTAGCCCTGGAAACACTGCTGAGAGGAGATGACATGTGCCAGGAGCTGGATGCTAAGTCTGGACAGTGGGGAACACATATGTTACCAGGATGAAGGAGTCATTCCGAAGATGGTCAAGAAGAGGAGTAAAGGGCAGCCTCTCGCCCTCCTGTTTCACGGTGCTTAGTAGGAGAACCAGAGAATCAATTACCGTCATTAAACATGTTTCCGTGTTCTCTTTCATTTGGCTTTCCATGGAACAAGACATGTTTATCACTTACAAATATTGACGTTAAAGTGAACATCACATGTGATTTTTTTTTTTTTTAAATCTGAGTTCCTGGTAATTAATGGAAGATTTTTCATGTGATCCACTGAAGACCAAATACACCTTCGAGAGCTTTGGTGAGGTGACAACGATTGTTCTATGTTTTATGAACTTACACGAATTGAAATCAGGCTTATACCCATGGAAGGATTAGTCGCTACGAGGTGTGTGTGTGTGCGCGTGTGCGTGCGCGTGTGTGTTTGTGTGTGTGCGTGTGTGCGTGTGGTGTGTGTGTGTGCGTGTGCGCGTGTGTGTGTGTGTGCGTGTGTGTGTGTGTGTGTGTGTGCGTGTGCGTGCGCGTGTGTGTTTGATACAGGTTAAGCCTTTGGAGTACACTGAGTACTCATACCAGCATTACACAGCCTAGATGTCCTAACAGGTCCAAGGAAACCAATCAACTCTAATTGTCTTCAGTTGCAAGTGGGGGTTTTTCTGTTGCCATTTTTTGAGAGGAAGGGGTATTGAGGACTGAATCGGGGGCCATGCCAGGCAAGCACTCGGTCACTGAGCAGTTTCCCCAGCCCTCGGTTGGCTTGTCTCATGAAAACAGAACTGGAGACTTTCTCTAGACTTTTGGCTCCCCAATCCCACACACAGACCTCAATTGTCACATCTGTTTGTGGCCTCGAGAGTTGATTCTACAGAAACCAGCTCAGATCTCAGTGTGACTCTCTGTTCGGTCAGCCCATTCCTTAAATAATTCATTGAGAAATCCTTTAGTGTCCTTGGCTAAATACAGTCCAAATCATGTGGAATGGAGATGTGACTCACTCAGCAAGGCGACACTTGAATTCTCTCAGTCCTCAGTGTCTCAGAGAAGACAGGAGGTTTTGACCCCACTGCTAATAGGACAATTTCCAGAGCCTGAAGGAAATGCCAATCATAGACATGTTTCCTTCCTTCAAGAACATGGAGAGTTGACTCTGGGAAGAACTCAGACAGACAGACAGACAGACAGACAGACAGCGGCCTTCAGAGCCAAAGCTATGAAGAACAACTCAGTCTCTGTAAAATATCATCTTATGTAGCAGTGCTTTTCTCTCTCCAAAATGCTGGGTGTTGTTTCAGTGAGTAGGCTGTTTATCCACACATATGAATGGATGCTGGAGTGTCCTCTTTGTCGCCACTTTTCTAGAAGGTTCTTATTTTCACAAACTGTAAGCCTTCTCAAAGGTCCATGCTAATGTGTGTGTATGGGATTTCAAAGAGTTTCAGAAGTGCCTTGGGCATGGCTGCCCCCAATCTACAAACTCCATAGAGACTTCTCAGGAATCAGGGTGTGTTGATTCATCCAACTCTCATGGAGCAACTGTGTCCTAGGCATCATTCAAGGTTGTAGCAAGTACAGCCATAAATAAAAGAGAGGAAAGGTCTTCTTCTCGTAAGCGTATGCTCTAAAGGGACAATACTGAAACAAAAGAACAAAATGAGTGTGTGGAACATGCAGGAAGCAGAGGTAGTATGCTTTGTGGAGGAGGATCATCCCTGAAGGTAGATTGCCCAATGTTTATAGGCATGGGAAGAAGACTGTCATTCTAAGCCAAGGGGCATAGAAAGGATTCAAAGCAAAGATATCATGGGAACCAAAATCAGAAAGCAGGGAAGGTATAGACCGGCAGAAATCTGGAAGAGGAGGCCAGCAGGAGGAAAAAACTTTAAGAACATCCATCCTGATGCAGGCTGTGCCTCACCTGCTTGAGGCCAGTGTTATCTGGGCAAAGAATGACAGGGGTTACCCGGAAACTGGCAGTGGGGACCCAAATCATGCAGGACCCTGAAAAGATGTGAACTTTTCTCTAGAGAGATGGGTCCCTTCGGCATCTTGAGCAGCCAGAGCACAAGGTCTAACTTGTGCTTCCATACTGTCCCTTAACTATTACTTGGGTTTGGATATTAGAGGTTTTTGGTTTGTAACCCTTTAGGTACGCATGCTGGAGGCAAGATCCTTGAGGCAAGGTCCAGCCTTTAGAAAGTGAGGTCCACTAAAGGCACTGCCTTCAAAAGAATTAGTGCTGTCTCTTGAAGGGACTCAGTTCTCATGAGACTAGGTTTTTATACAGCAAGACTACTTTTCATGCAGGAGCTCCCCCTGTGTCTGCTCAATTCCAATTCTGTCTCCCCACCAAGTAACACAGTCAAGAGGACAGAGAGGGAGCCACTCAACTTGGGATTTCTGGCTTTCAGGATGATGAGAAAGGTAAACATATTCTTTGCAAGTACCTAGTTTCTGTGGCTTTGCTAAGCCCATGGGGAAAAATAGACTAATGCAATTGCTGTGTAAAAAAAAGTAGTAAAGGGGCAAGAAATGGGGCAGCAATTAGGAGACTATTGGAATAATCCAAGCAGACCACACCAAGAGTGAATGATTCTTGGGGTGACTGCATTACTGAACAGCATGGACCCCATCATGGACAACAACTCAAGGGATCACCAAAGCTGTACCCCTGGAGCTGCCTTCACAACTTGCAGACAGCTAGGCTGGTTGGAGAATGCCTTCTTGCTCAGTAAATACTGAGTATATGATCATGGGGTAGGGTCTTTTGAGTCTTGTAAGTTTCAGGAACTTGCTAAACCTTATGAGTTGTATTTCTAAGCCTCAAGAGAATGCTACCATTAGGAGGAAACAGCAACACACCACCTCTATCCTACAGAGATTCAGAACCTCTGCATGTGTATGGAGGTCAGAGATTATGTCAGATATTTTCATCAATCTTTCTCTATCTTTCTCCAGCTTTTTAGTGTTGTTTTAATTCATTTTACTGTAATGAACTCACAAATAAAATTATCACATTATTAAGAAATCTACTCAAACATATGCCTAGTCCCAAACTTCATGATCCCAATGAGCATCTATCCAGTCAGAACGGCTGTTGAGGAAGCATAGGGTTACTATTTCAACTATCACATACCCACCACAAAATCCATCTTATATTTTGAGTCTCTCATGGCATTTAGAGCCTACCAATTTAGCTACACTGACTAGCCAGAGAGTTCCAGAAATCTTGCTGTCTCTTCTTCCCTAGTGCTGAGATTATAGATGTGCATAGCCAATCACAGCTTCTAATGTGGATTCTGGAACTCAAACTCGGGTCCTCAAGCACTTTGTTGACTGAGTCCTCTCCCCTGTAACTGTGCCAGATCTTTGTATTATACACATGCACCACCCATCCTCAATGGCACCAACAGAGCTGCTCTACACCATCTGGTCAGTCCCTTCCTTTTAAGAAAAAGACACAGACTGACAAAGGATAGTGAACAGTCCTTTCTGAGACACTGCCTTAGTTACCATCTTATTGCTGTGGTAAATACTCTGACAAGAGAGATACAGACCATCATTTCAGGGAAGGCATGGCAGCCAGAGCAAAGCAGAGCCATACTAGAAAGCCTCAGAGACTGGTACAGTGACTCCCTCCCTCCACCTCCTAAATGTTCCACAACCTCCCCAGGCAGCACTGCCAGGTGGAAACTAAGAGCTCAATTACGTGAGCCTTCAGGGGACAATTCCACATTCTTGAACCACTACAAATGCAGAAGCCGAGATTGGCAAAGCCAAGTCCAGTTGCCATCTTGCCTGATTCAAAACCCATCTCCACCCACTAGGAGCTGTGTGACATAGGGTCTGGTTCCTCAATTCCTTGAGCCCCAACTTCCTCATCTCTAGAAAGGAAATAGGCTCAGAAGAACCTCGGTAGGGACTGAAAATGGTAGCCTTGTGAAACACTACGGTTGTGGTGAGTAGAGGCTCATGCCATCATGAGTCTTTATAACCAGCTCTTCATCTCCCTCTGCACTGACCTTGGCCCATTCAGGCGGGAGGGAGAGGAGGGACAAACTGTCACTGCGCACTGGTTACTGCATTTAAGCCAACCAGCAGAAGCAACACTGGGACACCACCATGCTTCTTAGCAAGGCACTTCCTCTACTTCCAAATGGGGACACAGAAAAATGCCTTGCCTTGCCTTTCAAGGTTCTCTTCCTAAGTCTCAGCTGCAAGATCTAAGTTGCAGGAAGATCCCCCCCCCCCCCATGATCCCAAGGTCTCCACTCTCACCTGGCTTCCCTATTGCCCCTCCTTGTGTAGTCAGAGATTGCTCAAAGGGAGATAATGTCATTTGTTGACATTTCCCAGTGACAACAAAGTCAGGGCTTCCTTTGGGGAAGAGAGTCTTTGCATATAATTAACAGGTCAAATTTCCCTCAGGGGACTGAGGCCTTGTGTTCCTCCTAGCCAAAAGAAGCCACAGACTTCAGGAACAGCTCAACCTGGGAAAGGCCTTTGCTTAAGGATCTCAAAAGAACAGTGGTGGCGCATGCCTTTAATCCCAGCACTTAGGAGGCAAAGGCAGGCAGATTTCTGAGTTCAAGGTCAGCCTGGTCTACAGAGTGAGTACCAGGACAGCCAGGGCTACATAGAGAAACCCTGTCTTGAAAAAAGCAAACAAACAAGGGAAAAAAAAACAAAACAAAACAGAGTAGGAAGGAACTGAAGGATCCAGCCCTGTTTCTCTTTTATCTCATACTCCCATGAAATTAACCAACCGACATATCTGCCCTCTCTCTCTCTCTCTCTCTCTCTCTCTCTCTCTCTCTCTCTCTCTCTGTGTGTGTGTGTGTGTGTGTGTGTTCCTGGATATGCACTGGGGGAAGGGGTGTGTACGTGTTTGTGCACACATGTACCAGTGTTAAAGAACGACCTCAGGTTATTCCTACTCCTCGGGCACCACTTACCTTGTGGTGGTTGTTGTTGTTTTGTTTTTTGTTTGTTTGTTTTGGGCTTTTGGGTTCTTTTATAAAGCAAGGTCTCTCCTTAGGGCCTGGGCTCCTCCATTAGGGAAAGATAGGGTAGCTGGCCAGTGAGTCCCATGGACTTCATTTGCCTCTGCCTCCACCGAGCCAGAATTACAGGGTTGGCCACCACACACTTCCTAATGGGTTCTAAGCATGCAACTCATCCTGTGTTCCCAAGGCAAGCATTTTACCAGTGACGCCATCTCCCAGGTCCTTATTTCTGCTTTCACGGATGAAGTGCCTATCACCAGGCATCATGCCACTGGTAAAAGAAGTCTAAAAATTGCCTCAAATTTCAAGAAGTTTACCCATCTATTCTGGAAGAAAATGTAGAAGAGACTTACATATAGAGATGGCAATATAATATAAAATATAATACAATTACTGTTATATAATTGTATCTGTGTAATTATTCATGTAAACTAAGATGGCTAATTAAAAGAATGAAAGATGTGGTATGCTGGGCACTTGAGGAATTAAGAGGCATAAAATAACATCAAGCTGGAGTAACACGTGAAGGCGCCAGCCAGGAGCGGGGCTCTAAAGCATCAGTTGAATTTAAATGAGATGGAAGGCAGTTTCGAGGAAAGACCTGGGAAGGGAAATGAAGAGCTTTGGAAGTGATCACAAGAGATGTACGAGGGTGATGCCAGGAGCCTGTAAGAGCTGTAAAGAACCATTGGGAAAGGCAGGCTGCACTCTGGTTTGTCAGTAGGAAAATCAGCACCCACTGAGCCACGTACCAAGCCTTGGGGATGGAACTGTTGTCAAAGTCTGTGAGCATGGAAGATGACTCCCAATCAGACCTCAGATGCCAGCCCTTGGGCTGGGTCCTATGTGTAATGCCAACTAGACTTCCCCCAGAGATGCTTACAACATCATTCACTTGACCTTCCCCTGCAATCCCTGCCCCACAGAGACTTGCCCAACAATGACATGAACCATAAAGATTTGACCTTGAAGCACAGACTCCATAACAACAAAGCCAGAAGAGTGAAAAGGCAGATCAGGAGAAGAAACACTAGAGGCTGACTGGGAAGAGAGCAGATGAGGGCTGGGGAGATGGCCTGCTCAGCAGCGCAGCAAGCACAAGGACCTGAGTTCAACTCCCAGAACCCACGTGAAATGCCAGACATGGTAACATGTGCCTGTTTTCTCAATGCTGGGGAGACAAGGACAGGAGGATCCTGGGGCTTGCTGGCTGGCCAGCCTAGTTGAATTGATGAGTAACAGGCTCAGTGAAACACACACACACACACACACACACACACACACACACAGGCATGCAAACACATGTGCACACACAAACATGCACATAAGGCACATGCACACACATACACAATGCACATACACACACATATATACACAAGCATGTGTGCACACACAGACACATGTGCACACATGCTCCCCGGTTTGGGGAATATTTAATAAACGCCATCTGATTGTCTTTTCACCCTAGCTCTGGGCTTCTGAGGAACACATGCTGACAGGTGGATAAGCCATGGGCACACATGAGAATGGAGCCCTCCTCCATAAACCAAAGGCATTTTTAGTTGTGTTTGGTCTCACATTTATTAGACTGAGGGATTACCCTGGCTGTGTAGAATAAATAACCAATCACAGGGGCTGGTCTTAATTGCCTTCTGCCCCTTGCACATCTTTTTTTGGACCTCCTGTTTGAAATTTTGTTTGTCATTTTCAGACAGCATTTTCTTTGCTAAGCATTCTTTCTCAAGAATCTAGTGAGATTCTTTTTAAAACAGATTTTAAAGGAGGAAAAAAAATCATATTTGAAAGGAAATTCAATTGCCTTTAGCTTTTGAAAATTTCCCAACAAAGCTTGTCTGATTCTCTGACAAATTCTGGTATCTGTAAATGGGACTGACAAAAAAAAAAAAAAAAACCAATAATAAAAACAAAAACAGAAACACAAATCACAAGCTCCCATTCAAGTGTGAAGAGCAAGAAACCATTACATGAATGTAATCCGCTTGTCTCGCCTGAAGTAGGCCATCCCCTGAGTCTTCTGTGCTCGGCCTAAGAGTGGACCCATTCTGTAACCCATGCCTGAGACTTCAAAACAGCTGGTGTTGGCCCAGGCTTCCTTCTTGGTGGGCTCTGTCCCTCTGCCAAGGACCAAAAGTAGATGAGCTGCTGACATCTGCTGGTTGCTCAGCAGAGCAGAGCATGGGCTCTTCCCAGGGCTTTCTGCTGGTTCCTGCTAGCTCCACCTGATTCCTGGAGGCTCCCCAGCTAATCCAGTGGGAAGGTTAGCATGCAAAGCAAGAAATATGGGACACCTTCCCCAGCCCCAAGAAGATGCGTGTGGGCCAGCAGAAGGAGAAGCAGTCTTCCCTGAAGGCTCACAGCATTTCTAGGATTTAGAAGGCTTAGATTTGATCTCAAGCATGGTAGCCAATCCTGAAACATGAAGGGCACAGGGAAGCCTTCTGGTTTTCCTTGGACTTGAAAACACCCCACTCTGCATGCTTGTTCTTTGTCTCACAGACATTTCTCACACGCTCTCCGTTTGTGGGGGACCATAGAGTGGGGAATGCTCATGCCCTCTAGAGACATTTTTGCCTTCTTGTCACATAGTGTCCAACCAGGAGTTGGTACAAACCCATGTGATGCCAGATCTCTGCTGATGGAAATTCCTAGCCTAGTTTTGGGGGAAGACGTAGGCTCCCTGCTATAGATAGGACGGAGGCATCCCCCATCTCCCAAGAGATACCTGATGCCTGGCAGCGGACAACTGACTCTGGAGTATTAGGGACACCTTTTTTTGCAAACACAATGGAAATTGGTCGTTATAGTAAAACATTTCATTTTTATAAATGTTTTATTTCTTCTTAGCACTTAGCACCATAAAAACACACTTCATTTGTTCTCTTGGGTTCTGTGTATTTACTCTTCCTGGACATGTATATCCTTCCTCCAGAACAGAGAACAGAAGTCTTGCCAGCCTCTCGGTCAGGCTGTTCCCAGCAGATAGAACTTGGCTACAGAGTAAAGGCCTGAAAAAGTTGCAGAGTGCAGCATCTTCCTGAGCAGCCCCCCAGACTGTTTCTGCAGGTGCTTTTCCAAGAGAACCCTGGAAAGCACACAGGAGTGTCCTGTCCAGTGACCCCATGGATGCTCTGTGATGGCTTGACCTGGATATTCCCAAAGGTGACATGCAGGGGCCAACCTGCCACTTCCAGTAATTCCTGAAGACAGGCTGGTGTGAGCAGGCTTAAGAGCCTTTCCAACTGTCTCCAGGCAGAAATGCTCATGGGCAAGGCTGTGTACACTTGTTCTCAGTGTTTGATCCCTGCCTGGATTATGTGTGAAATGTGCTGGGGAACCTTCCCTATGTCTCTAGCTAAATGGTTTCCTGAGGAAATGAGAAATGGAGCTGGGGAGGGTAGGAAGGAATGAGAAATTCCAGTAAGGAATTTAAAAAACAAAACTTTTGTCTTTGGAACAGGGATTGTCAGATCTGAAACTCCAGGATCACCAATGATTAGAAATTCAAGAAGCCTTTTTTTATAAAAGAAAAAAGTCAAAAAAGAAATAGAAGAGAAAGAAAAGTCCATGGCCTCTGAGATTGCAGAGTAAATGCTTAAAAGGTGACAGTTTGAAAGGGAAGGATTGGGGACACTTGGCACAGAGGGCTCAGAACCTGAGGTGCCTGACTCTAGTCTCAACCCAAGCAGGGCACTTACTTTCTGGCATCCATTAATGTAGTTTATGGTTAAATTGCTGGACCCCATGTGGACTGAATGGGCCTCTTTATCTTTGAACAAACAGAGAAGGAAAGAGGATCTTCCCCCCCACTCTGGCCCTGTCTGTATTTGTAGATCACAATGTGGATTTTTCCATTCTGGCTGTCAATCTTCCCGTGTTATGGTCGGGGTGGGGGGGTGGGGGGGTTGGGGTGGGCTGGAAGGAAAAGTTCAAGAGTCAGGAGTAGTGAACTAGCCAAGGAGCAAGCTCAATCAGAGTCAACTCCACTCTAGTGCAACAGATCTTCAGGTTAAGTATGAAGGTCAGACTTTCCTTGAAGAATGAGGGAATTGGGAGCCTCAGGGATTCTGTACTTCCACCCTACCACCCTAAGATGCATCCCCAACTTCACCTAGCTTCCCACAGCAGTGCACAGGATTGTCCTAACATGCACTGTCCCTCACCCAAAACCCTATGGGACACAGCTGAGCCTCCAGCCTCAATTGCCATCAATGGTGACAGGCTCAGCTGGCACAGAAAGCTTTCACGATATGTCTTCTGTACACAGCAGCAAAGCCAATCGATGTCATTGATTGGTTTGATTTTGAAGGTGCCTCTGGCCCTTAAAAGAAGATCAGATCTTTAAGTGCTAAGGCAAAACAGAATGACCCATAAGCCACACAAAGACTCACAAAAACACATCGGAATTTTATGGAAAACAAACTTTCCATGATCTCGTTAGAGCTACAAAAGAAACCTTTGGAGAACCCGCTTGAAAATGTCACAGCCACGACTCTGTCTTGTTGGCTGTTGAAAGAACTCCTTCCCAGAAGGCCTGGAACATGCCTAGGATGAGGATATTTCTTGTTCTGTTTTTTTGTTTGCTCAGGGTACCTTGTGGCGAAAAGCAAAAGCATTTGTGCCAGCCAGCCCTGAGTTAGATTTCCACGTCCATTCCCATTAATATGTAACCTTGAGCAGATGGCAAACTGTCCCCATGCCTCACTTTCTTCATCTATGCCTGGGGACAAAAAATCAGTAGCACAGAGAGTTTCTATGAAGATAAAATTATGCCTACCAGGGTGCCCACCACAGCCGTTTCTCTTGAGTGGCTGCAGTTGATAGTAAGGGCAGAAAAACAATAGCATCTCCTGGGGCAGCTACAGGCAGCACACATCTCTAAGCTCTTGGCTTCCATGACTCCTTTTACTGCCTGTGACTCCCGTGGGGTGGACTGGGAAATAGGTCAAGGGGTGATGTGCTTGCCATGCAAGCACCAGGACCTGAGTTCAGATCCCCAGCACCCAGATAAAAAGCTGAGCACAGTGGCATGTACCTGCAATGCCAGCACTGGGCAGGGGAGACAGGGATCCTTGAGGCTTACTGGCCAGCCAGGTCAGCTGAAGCAGTTTCAGTGAGAAGTCATGTGTCAAGATGGAGCCTAAGAGAGAAAGACTCAACATCACCCTCTGGTCTCTAGACATGCACACATGTGTAGACACATGCATCAAGGAACACTGCCTACAGGTATACTATACACACAGAGAATGCTTTAGGAGAGTCTGCGTGCCAAGTACAACTCTGCCTCCTTTTAGACTCAAGGAAACAGAGGCCCATTTACCTGTCACACAGTCAGTCCATGGTGAACCCAGACCACTAGGGTCAGAGGTCTCATTGAATAACAAAGTCTAGTTATGGCTCTACACAGATAAGCTTCCATTTTTGCCTAGAAAACCTGAGGGAAAGATTTCTTCACTGGCCCCTTGTCCATTGACACTAGAGGTCAACATCCAACGTCAACTGGACTCTGCCTCCTTGGAAAAGCCCCAGGCTCAGTCTAGATAGTAAACCTCTATGAAAGCTAACCTTTGACCTCACCTCCCAACTGGAAACAAAACAAGGATGGTTACATAAACCAGAACTGGCTGACATTCTTGACACCCTAAGGTGCTTCTGGAGCCTCGGGGCAAACAACATTGACTGAAAAAGAGGACTAGTGTTCAGCTACTCTTGGCCCCCCAAGGCCTGTCATCATTGGGCCAGTTTGGCTCAGCACCCAGGATATTGATTGGTTTGGCTATACCACCCATGTGTCCTCAAAGGTAGACTAGCGATTTGAACATTAACCAAAATGAAATTAAACAAACTGCAGAAGTGAATTGGTTAGAATTATAGAAGAATCTTTTAGAGAAATTACTTAATTTTCAAGCACTACATGCTGCCAGTTAAGAGGACACATAGCCTTCTTCAGGGTAAATCTCAAACCATCCAAACTCTGTGCTTGTCTCTCACGGTGTGTTAGAAAACTCACAGTAATTTATATTTTCCTTTTAATGATTTTTCCTTCTGAAAGATTCACCCATACTGCAGCTCTTAGGAATCCTCACATGTGGGTCTCTTTCTCCTCTTTCTTCCCCTTCCTCTTCTTCTTCCTCTTCCTCTTCCTCTTCCTCCTCCTCTTCTTCCTTTTCTTCCTCTTCTTCCTCTTCTTCTTTTCTCCTTCTCCTCCTCCTCCTTCTCCTGTTTCTCCGCCTCCTCCTCATCAGAAATCCTCAACTTTTGAAGCATACTGCAGCTTCATCTAAGCACTTGTGGACTCCCAGGAGCCCTATTCCTGTGCCCATGGTAACCTGAAGGGGGCGCTATAGCACCATGGCAGTCCATCTAAGTACTAAGACAAGGCTACCTACCATTGAATAGGAGGGTAGAACATACCCTGAGGAAACACTGGGCAGAGTCTGGTTCATGTCTCAGCCAACAGAAGAACAAGAGACTTCATCTCCTGACTCAGAGCAATGCTGAATTCAAAACATGAATTGTCTGCATCTGGAATGTTTCACTTAGTGGTTTTGGATTGCTTTTGACCACATGTATCTGAAATTGTAGAAAACACAACCACAGATAAGGGAGACTGTTCTCTTGCCAAGTGAAGTTCCTACCATGGGTGGGCTTAGTAGCCAGTAGCCACGGAATACAGAGGCTCTGGCTAGTTATACAATTTGTTGCTTCATTAAACATTCCTCGTATGAGTTGGGTTTTCTAACTCTGTGAGAAGACACTCTTTAACTCTGATTTTTAAAACATCTAAATTATCCAGATCAGTAAATAGAAGTTCTGTGATTATGTTTACTCTGTGTGTGCGTGTGTGTGTGTGTGTGTGTGTGTGTGTGTGTGTGTGTGTAAAGAATGCTGAAATCATCACCAACTAAATCTTTTCTGGAATCATTAGCTAATGGCAAACAGAAGCAATGACTAGGACACAGTCATCAGCACTGATTTAAGCCCTTGGAATTTATGGCCTAGCACTGGGAACGTGGATCAGTTGTTACTGTGCTTGTCTGGTACACATGAATGTCTGGGCTCCATGCCCACTACCACATGAACTAGGCAAATGCCTGTCATCCCAGCAGGAAGTAGAGGCAAGAGGATCAGAAGTTCAAGGTTATCCCTAGCTTCTTTCTAGGTTCAAAGCCAGCCAAGGCTACATGAGATTCTGTTTATAAATAAATAAATAAGGCTCATACTTGATAATGTCACCAAATATCTAACTCATAGTTCTTTAATACGAGCCACAAACTAAGTTTAAACATAGACCTACCATAAATTGTTTGCAGCTTCACTTCAGCATGAACGCAGCATCCCCCTTTCGTGCTTTAGGGATGTATTGACTAAGGCAAAGGTAACCTAAAAGGGTGTGGCAATATTAGTGGCAGTCCATCTAATACTGTGACAGGGCCACCAGCATCGAACAGGAGGGTAGAATGTACAGTGAGGTATCCAGAACACCACACAATTCTGTTCTCTCCTCCCAGCAATGATCAACCCATCTCCATAGGTTCCTTAGAGGTGACAAAGGTGGGGGTGGGGCAGTGATGGTAACAGCAGAGGGGGCAGTATAGTAGTGAAGGTGGTAGTGATGGTGGTGGTGATAGTGGTGATGATGGTGATGGTGGTGGCGGTGGCAGCGGTGGTGGTAGTGATTGTGGTATATGTGCTGATGGTGATGGTGGTCATGGCTACAGTGGTGGTGATGGGAACAAAAGCTGCTTTCTGCTGAGTTATTCCATATACTGACCACTATAATTCTTTGACTTGAGTTAATGTACAATGTCCTCTGGAAACCTCAGACGTGAGGTTTCTTCCCAAATCCTTAATTGTGCTCTCTTGAACAAAGAACACTGTGACAGGTATATTTGCCAAAAGTAGCCACATCTTCCCTCCTGTAAGGCCTCTGTGTTAAGTGTGTTTGAAGAAAGGAAGAACACGAGGGGCAGGTTCTGATTAGTTTGGTTTTTACTCTAAGCTGGCCTTCACCACTGTGGCAGAGGAGCTGCTGGGACTTCCAAGGCTGGGTTACAAGGTGCAGGGCAGCTCCTTGTTCTGAAAGTCCTCCTTGCCCTCCTCCTGATACTCAGACCCAGGCCTCAGAAGAAACCCGGGCTATAAGGAGAGAGTTGTGTGGGGGCTGTAGCCAGTACCACAGCAGAACCAATCTCATCTCCAGATAAGGGAGAGCGCCTTCCAGAGATGCTAGCCCATCCGCAGAGTCACCACCAGACTCCAAGTCTCCCTGAAGTTCCCATCCCATGAGGCACTGCCCTACTATGTACCTGTCCTGCCTTCTTGAACCACAAATAACAAAAATAACAAAATAGTTGTGATTTCTGCTCCCTATGTTTGTGGTTAAGATAGCTTTCAACAATGCTCACCTCTCACGCAGATCTGAGGCAAGGCTTAGGTGACCTAGGACTGTTTGTTATAACCTACGTGGGGCCTGCTGGGAGAGTGCACACAGGGGACAGTGAACCAGCTAACTGAGTATTTTAAAGATGGAAACAATGCTAACAAACGCAGTGTTCAACCCCTTTGCTCTGATGTTTGTCCTTAATGACAACTCTGAAATGCTCTAGCATAGAAGCCTCATACTCCTGGGTTCCGCACTAGGTAGGACACGGGACTTATGAGATAGCTATCAGCTCGCTTTCCCCCTTCCCTCCCTTCTTCTATCTCTCCTTCCAACACTGCAACATTGATGTCGCATGCCTAGCTCTCTCTGAGACTCAATATTCTTACACCCTTGGCTAACCCTCATTCCTGAAGACCTACACACTAGTATCAAGATTCAACCTCAAGGCAAGGGGCACATTTACCAACTCACATAGCCTCTACATAGGCTCAGGACCTTCAAGTGGATAGCTGCTAACTATAGTCCTCATAAGGAAGGTCATAGCCAGAGCACAAGATCTGGGGGGGGGGGGGGGGGTCCTTCTTCTCTGTGTATAAATGCAATATTGCCCTTGGGCTTGTCTTATTCATTGCTCAGACGTGAAGGTACTGCAGAAGACACAGAAACCTGACACCTTCCTATGGAGCAATGGTTCTCAGCTTCCTAAGGCTGCAACACTTTAACACAGTTTCTCATGTTGTGGTGATCCTGGACCAGAACATTATTTCTACTTTGTAACTGCTGCTACTTCCTAACTGTAGTTTTGTTACTGTTGTGGATTGTAATGTAACTATCTGGCACACAGGATATCCCGCAGTTGGGAACCACTGCTCTGGAGACATGGGATGAGAAAAAGAAAGCACAGGGCTTCTTGCATCCCTTCCCACCTCCACTCACCCCAGGGTCAGGAAGCAGGGTGAGGAACATTGCTGTGTCGTCTCCAGTGTCTCTTGGCTCTCCCTGAAACCTTCCTGTTTTTCACAGAGCACATACTTCCTGCTGCTTTCTCCAACCCACCTCTACCATCCATCAAGCTAGAAAGCCTTTCCTGGACCTCATTTGCTTCCTTGTCTGTGGTTGCTAATTATTGGAAGTCAAGAAAGGGGGAGCCCTGGAGGCTGACTTGCACCCGAACCTCTGATCTCAAGCCTCTGCTGGAGGTTCATGTACTTAGAGCGTCCATTCTAGGCTCTTTAGAACTGTGCATGACAAAGTCCTGGTGAGACAAGCAAACTGAACAATCCAGCTAGGAATTACCGAACTGGGAGAGGAAAAGAATTAAAACAGATTGGGACTATGTTTAACTGTTTGGCTGTGCGATGCTATTTATGCCGAAACCCAAAAACATTGAGAAGAAAGGCTAGAAATGTGTAAAATAGAAAAAAAAAAAGATGACCAGGAGAAAAATAAGAACATACACATGGGGGAGGGCGAGAGCAGAAGCAGAAGACCAGAATCTCCAATGTGAGCAGTCACTCAACACCCAGAGCACTCTGGGAAATGATGGCATCCGTCTATTCTTTCACTGGGAGAGCACAACAAAACCCAAGTCTGAAACCTGGCTCAGTGTCCCACTTCCTGTCACTGCCCCCTCCACCAGTAGACTGCCCCCAGAAGCAAATGACAAATAAACTTGCATATCATAATGAGTTACAGTAGGCAAGCAGCAAAGAGTGTGTCCATCACCCAGAGTGAGCAATGTGTCAAGAAGCTAGACCGTATCATATTATTGTCCGTGACGCTGCAGAGTAAATTAGGGTTAAAATACATTAAGTTAAAGAAAGTGGTTAAGGAAGTGATAGTAAAGGAAGGATGTGTTTCCAGTTAGCAAAAGGATGCCTACATTATGTAGACACGCATGTGCATGTTACACGTGGACACACATGTCTGCCTAGGTACCTTAGGAGTTATCAACTCCTGTGTTATGAAACTTATCAGAATAAAAAAAACAGTGAAGGAACAGACGTTAAGACAGGGACTTTGTCTACTCTTGAAACTTAGGCTCTGTGAGGGCACCAGGTGCTTGCAGCCCTTAGACACTGAAGCAACCTACCTCACTGAAATGAGCGCTCGAATGTTCTAGAACAATGTCTGGCTCTCCTCTGTTCTGTCTCTGGGCCATTGTAACTGCATTTTAAAGTTAGCTAACCCTGCATTCAGTCTTTCATTTATTGCAATACTGAGGATTGAACTATGGTCCTCCACTCAGCCTGCAGCTGCCAGCCTTATAAAAGTCACACACGCACGGAGAGATCCCTGTGAGGTCTGAGTGCACTTTCAGATTGGCCCAACAGAACTCTCCTATGCAGATCTGCGCACATGCTCACAGGAAAAGCTTTCTGCTAACTCCACCATCAAACTTAATTACTGTGAGCTGATCACCTATTCATCCCATTACACATGCCACATGATTTTGGTCTTCCTTGGCCTGACTGTCCTGTGTTGGCTTTGCTTCTCCAGTACCTCCAAACAAAGTGTGGGCATGGGGCATTAAGTAGACGTCTATTTTCAAGACTATACTTTGTAGCAAGTCAGCTCAAGAGCGCAGCGCAGAAGTTACAAAGCAGATGCCTAAAGAACCATTTGATCGTCTGAGCACAGCCCAGATGTCAGCTGCAGTTTGCACTGTCACATGAGATTTTGATTCAGTTAGCTCAAGCTGATTTTGCCATGTCCAGTGGGAAACAGGCTGCCGCCCTCAAGATGACTGCAAATCCCCAGGGGTGTGTGCATGCCTCACTGCCAGTGCTGCCCAGGTCTTGGTCTTTACCCTTCCCTGGCTTTTCTTTGATTTCTGTTCCCAACCCCCACCCCGACTCGCAGAGGCCATTACTGGAGGCTGGCCAAGATGGGAGGGTTTGTGTCTCCAGTGGTATCAAAGGCTCTCAGGCATTTCTGTTCCTATAGCTCTTCCTTGTGCCCCCTCCTTTCTTCCCTCATCTCTTCTCTTCTTCACACCAAAGCGCTTGCTCCACTTCTCCTGTCAGTTTTCTTTGGTTGTTCACGCACATCTCAACTTCCACCCGCAAATCTCGATGACTTTTCTGAACAAAGTTCCTTTCCTACGGTTATATTGTGATTCCGTTGTCCCACTGAAGGAGGAACACATGCAGGGCCATTAGGGTGCTAAAGTAAATTTGGACGTTGCCCTTGTCATCTGAGCGTTTCTGGGTGCGTTTATCAGCACTGACAACTTGATTGGGTTAAGAATCACCTACAAGAAAATCTTCTGGGCCTATTTCAACAGAGGTCTAAATAAGGAGGGGACACTCACCCTGGGAGTGAGCGGTGCCATCCCATGTGGGGGCAGGACTGACTAAGGAGGAGAAAGGCTGATTGCCAGTATTCATCTCTACTTCTTAACTTGCCAGGATGCTACAACCAGCCATGACCTGCTCCTGTGGTCATGCCTCGCTCCCACGGCCTACAACCAGCCATGACCTGCTCCTGTGCTCATGCCTTGCTCCC